>JASDQU010751748.1:12036-35309 GCA_032191745.1 Picea mariana
AAGGGAAGGAAGAAAGGGGGAGACGGTTAGCGTAACGATTCGCTACTGAGTTGCGGTCTTGACGGATTGCTTGTGGGAGTTGGGTATATCTCAACTATATTGGAGTGGTAGCTCCGCCTGTTGAGGCAGGCTGAGACGCTATTTAATTCTGGTGCTTGTGTGGCCCCTTTGCGACTCGGGGGGCTAAGGGGGAAGAAGAGTACCCCTAGCGTTTGGCTGGGAGGTACCGGTGAGCTTTCCTTGGTCGGCAAGCCGAAGCGGCATGGAGCGAAGGAAGCGGCACAGCGCGGGATATCTCCGAAGCGGGCGTGTGGCCAAGGTATGATTTTTATGGGTAAAGTAGAAAGCGTTTTATATTCGGAAAATTATTGTTATTGGTGATAATATGATGAGATTGTTGGCTTTATATTTTGAATTCTCGTTCCGCAATGATATGTAGAGTTGTTTATATTTTGATCATGTGACACCTTAGTGAACTAGGTGATGTTGTTAATTTCTTATTTGTTAAAAACCAAAAGAAAATTTCCTATTGTACTTCGCTATTCATAGACGTAACGAAGGGGTCGTTACACTTCTTACACCCACTACTCACGGACTCTCATTATCCACATGCCTGTTCCACCCCGGGAATATGCATCTTCACTATTCCACAGTCCATCAACTACTCCACTTCCCTTTTCAGAGTCTTGACAATAGGCTGGATCAAGAATTCTCAAAGCTTCGTAGCTGGTGCTGGAATCTCTCTAGGAGAAATCACTTCCCATCAAACTCTCTCACTTGGAGAGAGTTTCTCACAGGCCTGACAACCTACCTCTTCAACCACGGGCCTGAAAAACTACTTCTTCAACCAACTTCAACTCAGTTCCAGCAAGGTGAGGACAACAAAAAAGGTTCAATATAACTCAAGGAATGGAAACAACCACAATTTGGTAAGGCACAACACAGTTTTGGCAAGTACAAATATGTTGGTATTCACAGGAAAACATAGGTCGGCTTCCCCCGTTACTGGTTTCAGAGGTGCGTCCAAGATGCAGAGGTCCACGATGGAGGCTCGAAAAGTTAGGCGAAGGATGGGAGAACGGGGAACAAACCCCCCAACGAGCTGACTCTCCAGTTTTAACTACATGCACCCAGGTCGACACCTGTCTTCCTAGAGCTTCATGCACTCCATTTAACATTTGTTCCCTTTCCCAAGAACTTAGGATATCTGGGTTTATTTTTCCCCACTTTAATATTTTCATTTTTCGGGAATATATTATAATATTCCCTTGGGTTAAGCCCTCTATATTAGCCCCTCTTTCCTAGACACTTATCCCCCTTCCCTCACCCTACCTAGTGGAGCTTATTCCCCCATTCTCTTTTATTCTGGTCGGTCTACACGCAACGATGTATTTATATTAATGATATGAGTATTTACATATACAAAAATAGGATCTTTGGCCTTTAGCATCAGGCTCTCTGGCCTAATCATCACATAAGCCTCCTAGCTTATAATCACTTGGCTCACCAGCCTACAAAACATATTTACATTCACAATTACAACTGGGGCTCGGTCTTGGGATGTTAAAATCCCCTCCCCTTATTTATGCACTTTCCTTAGTGCATTATATACCATGTACCATTCAAATTCTTTAAAAAAATCCAAGATTTAGCTATTGGAATCTTGTTATCCATCTGGTGCTCTACTTTCCAGCACAAATTCTGGTATTCATACTGCAACTGGAAGTCAATTTCTCTATTTCATAGAGCTTCTTCCAGAAATAATTCACCTCACCGTTCCATTTGACACACCCTCCTTATGGCATCTACCATGCCATAAGCATCCTTCAGTTGCCTCCTCCTTGTTGCACTTGCCCTTCCAGGCTTAGGCATCCCTTCACTGCTACACAATCCTTCAATGATCCATCTTGCCAAGGCTTTCACACACAAGGAGAGCGCTAACCCATTACCAGAATCCCACCAAGGTTCTATAATTATAGGGCTTTAGTGTCCTTAATAGTAGTTGTTCTTTCCAGCATTCCAAATTTAATCATTATTATCTCATCTACATCACACATATGCAATTATCATGAGATAACATAAAAGAATTCATTTAGAAATCAAATTAATTTCATAAGGAATTCAACTTTTCCTAAAATATGAAATTCCTTTAAATCATAATTTTTGTTTTCATTGTTGTTGCAATAATAGGATGCAGTCTTCCTTATGGATTTCAACAAGCACCATGTTGAATACCATTTTTCCTGCAATGCTTCTATCTTGCATTCAACCAACAAATTGTCATTATTTCTTGTACATCATACTCTCATTGCAATATGTACAAAAATCTTATGAAGTGTTCTGAGAATTGTCGATAACTAACAATTCGGTAACAACTACAACCAATTTATTGGATAAAATGAATCATCATTCTATGGATACGCCTGTTCCTCATTAATGTCAGTAAATTCATTACTCCTTTTTCTAAATAGAAACTTTCTTGTAGTCAATGTTCATGTGACTACTTGACTTGTAACTTTCATGTTTCAATGTCTAACAAATCCTGAAATGTTCTCAATTCCATGACTTAGCAACACTTCAGCCGTTAGTATAATTATTTCCATGAAATAATATATATGCATGCACTCACAAAACACATTCAAGAAATGCATTTAAGTATACAATTATATCATGTATGAGTGCAACTCTCAATGCCTATTTATCCATTGCACCTTTGCATTGATTTTCAAAATGATTCTTATCTAAGTCATGTATATCACCATCCATAAGTTGGAAATCTGGTCAATGTCTTGACACATCCTCCACACACTTCCCATTGTCTTCTCAATTATTTGGATGCCTTCCTTTTCAACCCGAACACTACACCAAGAATATAATTCGGTGGTGTGCATTAGTGTTAGCAAAAAGGTTGCATTGCAAGTTTTACTTAAAGGTATGAAGCTCATTGGGTATTCGTGTGGTACATAACCTTTCTATATCCATACCATTCCATATCCAACCATGTCCTGGTCTCATACATGACTAGCTTTCCTGGAATCATTCTTATAACAAGTTTTTATCTTTTATTTCTTTGGTTATTACCTCATAACCAAATTAACATAACATGCTACTATGTGAGTGGGTGCATTCAAAAGATAAGAGGATTTGATAACTATAACATACCTCTAGCCTTTACAACACTTAGTGGTAACTTATTCCTATTAATGCACTTAAACAATACCATAGTGCGTATTATAAAAAATTCAATCTGGGGAAATTCTTACCTGAATTTCCTTTTGGCAATTATGCAACATAATTTCAAAAGATAAATACTTACCTGCATAGCTTCCATTAAACAATTTTGATGCTACCTAATTAGTTGATGACAATAGAAGCTATCATGCCTCTTATCAGTCTTATAATCAACATTCCATCTTTCTGTTTCTTCCTTCCATTTGTAGCAACATCATCAGCAACACTTGCAAACATGCAAGCATTCTCTCTTTATGGCTATCCCAAGAAGCCATAACATACTTGTTTCTACAGTAACTGCATCAACTTCTTTCTCCCTATATCATTTTTCCTTGTTGATCCAAAAAGTCTTCAATTCTTTCGGATTCCTGAATCTTCATGTGCTCTCATTGTAACCACTGTGCATGATTATTTCTGACCTAAGCACTTTCTAGCCAAATCACTCTTGGTTGTCTTTTCTTTTCCAGCCTAATTCTAAGATGATATTAACCTTAAACTTTTATTTATTTCCTAGATCCATCTATCCCAACTCATACTTGGATGAATTATAATTCCAATCATTTTGTCTTATAGACTTTGGATCTTCAACATCCATTTACTTTTCAAACTGAAATACTTCAGCCCTTTCCTGACGGAGTACTTTAGTATTTGAGTTTTCTTGCACTCTTCTATTCTCCTTGCCAACTAGCCTCAAACCTGGCTTGCATAGCCAATCTCTAGCATACTGTAAGGATGCACATATGCCTCCTTCGATTGCATAGAATTAATTAAAAGTACTTAATACTATTTTTAATTTATTTCATAATTTCAAGTGATACCTCCAACCTTTGGGGATGTCACTCATGGCTCTATGCCACTTGAGATGGATTCTTCTTAGGAACCATCTCTTTTGCATTCAAAACCATGCATAGAACCAATTTCTTCTTCATGGTTCCTTACTGACTCTCTACAGAGATTCATTTCTTTTTGAAGTCTTTCTTGGCTTTGACATATCCATGCTATTATGGAAATATATTCAATACCTTTGGAATGCATCAACAATCCTCTACTATTCTTGATTTCCCTCATGGAGTGTTGTCCTACATTCCCATTAGCTTGATATCTACCTCATGATTTCTTCTTCCAATATCTTAGGATGTTCATGGACTTGCAACTACATATTATGCTGATATTAATTTTCAGCATCCCACTATAATTACTTGGATCCCTCTGATCCAACTCCTACATGACCCAATTATATTTTCAGTCATGTTCTTTGAGTAACCTTGGATAGTTAACACCAACTTCCTTCTTGAGGTACTTGATTTATCCTTTCTATGATTGAGCATATCAACACTTGTATTTTCTTGATGAATTATTACTTTCTCCTGTCATAACCCATCTGATTTCCTTTTGACATGCATATTCAACTTCCAACATGTCACCTTTGATGACCTTCATACCATACTTCCACTGCACATTTGATAGAAATAATGGGGTTTCTATCTCCAAACTGTAGGAATAAACTTTGGAGATGTTCTCACTTTCTCCATGCACACATTTCGTCTTTCTTTATCAAAATACTAGCATTCTGATATATATATCAATCTGTATAGAACAGGTTTTTCCCTAACCAGAATTTTACTTTGGTTTTCCATGTTGCTTATTGGACCCAAAATCTGATCCAATAACTTCTTAAAGATCTTAAATGTAAAGTGAAGATCTGTCTTTGTACTTCTTTCTTCGATCTGTAGACATCTCTAGCAATATTTTTTTTTAAATGTAATCATTACATCCGAAAACATGCATACATCAAAATTTGTTAGCTAGAACCACAATATACCATTTTGGTAACATAGGAACAATTTTTCTTTTATGGTCACCCTCAATATTCTTTCTAACTTTCTGTGATCTGATCTACTCAATCCTTAATTATGGATGAATACTTGGAATCCTCTTTCCAAGACCTTTCCCATGACTGCTTCCTTGCTTAATTCTGAGTTGTGAGCAGAAAGTTGTTGACACAGGACCTCCCATCCTAAAACACTTCTATGCAGTATTCTGCTGTGACTGCATTGTAAACCCCGAAATCAGGGTGCCAAGGATCATCTTAGCTCTCAGATTCGATCAGTAACAAGATCGAATATCTGCGTAACCACATTTTTAATACAGAGGCGTTGAACCTAGCTCTTCTCGTATGCCCAAAGGACCTATAACTACGACCCAGGTGATCGAGGCTATGAACTCACTCAATTCTTCAGGCACTTAACTCCTATCAAAGATCGACGATCGTGCTTGAACCAGCGTGGAGATATACAATTAGGGACGATTGCTGTGTCCCAACTAGCATGACATTTATCTCCTTTCCCAAGTTTCACAATAGAAATTCTTTGCCTGTAGTGGAATCGATGCCAACTGTGGATATTGTCTAATCTACAGATCGATGGTCTAGGAGGATTGCAGAGATTAAATCCGCACGAATGTTATTTCTGTTCCCAATCTCCGCAACTTCTCTCCACTGTTTATCTTACTTGTGATGATTTGACAATCAGGACTTAATCAGATGTTGATCCGACGATCCTCCTCTGCAACTCCCAGATCTGACGGCTGTTATTTACTTCGAAATCCAGAGCTCCGAGATTTGGGAGTTCTCAACCCATGCGACCCCACTTTTCCCCGAAGTGGCTATCCTCCACAAGTTCTTAACTCACTATGTGTCTACGTCATCCTTGGTGACGTCAGCATGACCATGTCACTTCGGGACTTCGAAAATTTTTACCTTAGCATTCCTCAAATCTCCTAAACTCTGAATTTCTAATCTACTTTACCTTCCAAGGCCCAAATGGTACAACTGTCAACAATTAAGTTGGTGGCACATGGCCCCACATGTCAGATTGATTTTGGTCCAAAAAGGTCATCAAAAGTACCATTATGACGACACGTGGCAGGACTAAGGAATTCCACATCACCCTGGATGATGTCATCATGCTAGATCACTTCGGGACTTCAGGCTTGGAGAGATTTCATCCTATCACACCCCCTTTTCTCTAGAATGCCAAATTCTCGAAAAAACTAATCTTCTAGCACGTGTCTCCTTCGACGAACGATCTAGATTGTCTTTAGACTTCGGGACTTCGGAGCTTCGGGCTTCGTGACTTCAAGAGTTTCCACTCTATTGACACCTTGTTTCTCCCGAATGTCGTATTCCCGAACAAGCCAATCTGCTGACACATGTCCCTTTTGATGAATGGTCAAGATGAAATCTAGACTTCGAGACTTCGAGAGTTTGTGCATCAACACCCTCCATTTCTCTCGAACGTCGAATTCCTGAACAAGCTAACTTTTCGACACATGTTCCTTACTTGGATCGACAGACAAGAATTGCATGAAGTTCACTCTGTCTTCTCTACATGTGATCGAGAGCTATGACCTCAGCTTAACCTTTGGGCGCTTATCTCACTTTGCAATATCGAAAGTCGTTTTTTAATGGACCTTGAATATCAATGGCCAGGAGTGATTGTGGAAAATCAACTTGCTCATGCTTTAATTTCCTTCCCGATCTCCGCAATGTGAATATGCTCATCTGTAGTGGGATCGATATCCATCGTTGATCTGTTGATCGAGCAAGAGCAACGATCCTGAGGGATTGCAGAGTATCAACTTTCTCACGCTTTAATTTCCTTCTTGATCTCCGCAATGGCTCCCCACTATCAATCTCCCTTCAATGAGATCTGACAATCATGACTTAATATTCGCTTGATCTGATGACTTATCTTGCTCTCACCCAGATCTAATAGCCCAACACCATGAATGTTGTGATTTATTTCTCTATGGCCATTTCTTAAACTTGTTACACCTCTTGTGTTTCTGAACACAGTCTAAGTATTCTTTCAACACCCTTCTAGCATTCTATACCTCAAAATTCTCTAGAATTTTTACTCTGAATTTCTTGTTCGTGGCCCATCCAGGTTCCGGGTAGAAACCATGGGCTCTGAAATTAAATTTTGTCCATTTCGGCAACAATTATTTTTTGAAAATTTTTCTTCAACTTCCACTAACATGGCCTTTCCAGGCTCAGTGTTGGAACCATGGATATGATACCATTTTGTAACATCCCCAACTACCCAACACGCCGGGCAACGCCACAGAGGAACATATTACTGCCTTGATACGATTTTTTAACGTACCCTGCCACTCAAGTCGGGTCATGCTACCGAAAAACACATTCTTATTGAGCTTCTGATAACCCATAAAGTATCATACCCATCCATAGACTTGTTGGGCTATGACACATAGAAAATATTGTAGAATATCATACATATATAACTTAACAGACAATTACATTTTGCTAATATAAAGATAAATGAAAAAATAACAGTAAAGCCTATACGTATAGCATATATATGCTAAACTCATAAATATAAAACATGTACAAATACAAAGAAAGTAAATGAACACATAAATGGTACTTATCTTTTTAGATAAGACCACCAACTGCATGCAGACCTTCCACGAACCTCCCAGCCTTAGACCAAGATACTCATCACACTCAGTAGTGGGTCACCCTCAAGCTGAGACTAATCTCCACCCAAGGCAAGGGATTCCTAGACAAGGCTAAGGTTATAGGAGACTGCAGAGTGCAACTGGAAGGATTCTCTCCAAGAGCCTTCTTACGCCCACTACTCACGGACTCTCATTCCCCACATGCATGTTCCACCCCAGGAATATGCACCTTCATTGTTCCACAGTCCATCGAATTCTCCACTTCCCTTTTCAGGGTCTCGACAATAGGCCAGATCAGGAATTCTCAGAGATCCATAGTCGGTGCTGGAAGCTCTCTAGGAGAAATCACTTCCCGGAAAACTCTCTCACCTGGAGAGAGTTTCTCACAGTGTTGACAACCTGCCTCTTCAACCATGGGCCTGACAACCCGCTTCTTCAACCAACTTCAACTCAGTTCTAGCAAGGTGAGGACAATAAAAAAGGTTCAATATAACTCAGGGAATGGAAACAACCACAATTTGGTAAGGCACAACACGGTTTTGGCAAGTACATATATGTTGGGCTTCACAGGGAAACACAGGTCGGCTTCCCCTGTTACTGATTTCAGAGGTGCATCCAAGATGCAAAGGTCCACGACGGAGGCCCGACAGGTTAGGTGAAGGATGGGAGAATGGAGAGCGAACCCTCCAATGAGATGACTCTCCATCTTTAACTGCATGCACCCAGGTCAACACTTGTCTTTTTGGAGTTGCATGCACTCCATTTAACATTCGTTCCCTTTCCTAGGAATTTAGGATAACTAGGTTTATTTTTCCCCACTTTAATATTTTCATTTTTTAGGAATACATTATAATATTCTTTTGGGTTAAGCCCTCTAGATTAGCCCCTCTTTCCTATCCACTTATCCCCCTTCCCTCACCCTACATAGTGGAGCTTAGTCCCCCATTCTCTTTTATCGTGGTCGGTCTACATGCAGCGATATATTTATATTAATGATATGAGTACTTACATATACAAAAATAGGCTCTTTGGCCTTTAGCATCTAGGATCTTCATCCTAATCATCACACAAGCCTCCTCTATTTATAATCACTTGGATCACCATCCTACAAAACATATTTACATTCACAATTACAACTGGGGCTCGGTCTTGGGATGTTACAAATGTATACACATACCACACTTCATACTTTCACTGGTTTGTCTAACACGAAATTGTATTCTATGGTTATTAAATCATTCAACACGCCATACTGTGTTGGCACACTAGTACAAAATGAGAGATAAATGACCAAATAAATGACCATTTTTGAGTTGGTGAACACTAGTCATTAATTAGTAGTCACTTATCACGCAACCAAAAATGTGTTCATATTTAGCTTGGTCATTTATAGCTTATCTTGTGGTCATATATTTGGTCATTAATTGTGGCAATGAATGACCAAATATATGACCAAATATGACCACAAGATAAGCTATAAATTACAAAGCTAAATATGACCACATTTTGGTCGTGCGATAAGTGACTGACAATTAATGTCCAAAGTTGCCATTTGGTCATTTATATGCGAATTTTGGTCATTTTTTGGTAATTTGTTTGGTCATTTATCTCTCACTTTTGTAGTGGTGATTTATCTCTTTTTAGTGGTTTCAGAATATAAATGACTAATGTGGTAATTTTTAGTCATTTTATTTGTTGTCATTGTTAATCAATATAAACGACCAATTTGGTCATTTTTAGTCATTTTGTATGTGTTCATTATTTATTAGTGGTTTTAATGGTGTCCATTATTAATCAATATAAATTAAGCATGATATTGTGTCTAAATTTAAAAAAATCACACAATATTCACGCTCATCTAATACACATGTGAATCATATGAATCATGCAAAGTCACATCAGTTAATTACAATGGGAAAATAATATCAAGTACAAACATATAATTTTCAACCACATAAATTATATTATATTAAATGTCAAGTAAAATTACAATAAATATGAGTTTCCAACTAAAAATCCACTAATGGACTAATACTGGTCCATGACAAAAACTGTCTCCATACTTTACATGAAAATCATCTGCATCGATGTCTTTTTTGTTGGAATACTAGGGGGGGGGCTGAATCAATATTAGCTTTTTAAACAATTAGTAATTTTATTTTATTAGTCACCACAATATATCAACAATGGACTTGTATTTTAAAATAAATTATAAATATAATTAACAAAATTAGAAGGTTTATAAAGAATAGTGAAGGACACCAATCCTTTTTAGAGCACCAACTCTAGCAGACACAAATCCCCTTCTTTAGGGTACCAACTCTAGGAAGCACAAACTCCCTTGTTTTAGGGCACCAACTCTAGGAAGCACCAACTCCCTTGTCTTTAGGGAACCAACCCTAGGAAGCACTAACTCCCTTGTCTTTAGGGCACCAACCCTAGGAAGCACCAACTCCCTTAATTCACACTTTACTTAGTAGAGGATATGAATCCTTTTGTGCTCCTCCCTTCGACCCTCACTGCATAAGCATCATCAATTTCTCTTCTTGGACTCTGCTTCTGTTTTGATCCTCTTATATGGACTACAAATACACTTTCTTCTCACCATTATTTCTTGTTTATATAGTCTTCCAGCTGGTGTGAATTTGAGGCATTGTGTCTCTTTGTTTGAACCATTGCACCTCTTCATTTAAATTAACAACAATAACTTCTATTATTATTATTATTATTAACAGTTTAAAGACTTCAAATACCTTGAAAATTGTTCAACATTTTAATCCTTGATTGATTATTTTCTTGTTCTGGATTTGAATATCTGCAGACATGAGCTTCCTTCAAACCATTCTTTTCTTTGTGACCATGGGATAAAACCACATTCTTATCCATTCCAAGTGTTGTTCTGTTAGCACTTTCTCTTCCCCCCCCCTATTCTCTTACATGAGATCATATTCAAATTTTCGAGGTCTTATTTATTTCTAGGTCCTTTTGTGCTCATTGTTAGCTTATTTACCTTATCACGTGACCGATGCTAGAACCAAGTCCTCTCATACTCCGGCCTTCAGGATTTTCCAACTCCCCCAGATTAAATTCCACCGAAGTGTGTATACTCTATTCAATAGTAGATCATATGGTTCTCACTTAATTTGTGGTTGAGTGGATGGTTCGCGCAAACTCAACAAGGTGTTTTGTTAATGGCCTTCTCATTGTGTTCTTTTTGGATCTCGACTGTAAATCTTCCTTCTCGACAGACAGTCAGATCTTACTTCAGGGCTTTGGCACTCTGGGACTCCGGGTTACTAGAAACTTGAAGTAGTTCAATTCCTATGAAGGTTTACCTACTGAATAAGTCATAACATGATGATGACTGCTTGTTATCAGTTAACATCTCATGCTTACTTTATCCTCCCACTACGCTTTATCTAATGGTCATGAGATAACCTGGAAGATCTTAGATCAACAACCAACATTATTTCGCAACTTCTCCCTTCGACGCTTCATGCATTTTCTAGTAGGAGAAAGTGAACATCCTTGGAGGCTATAATCCTGGAGTGACGTGGCTTGCTGACGTCACTCAAGATGACGTGGACCCTAATTCTGTGTGCCACATGTCACCCTGATTTGTGACTTTTACAATCCTTATGAGCCAAATCAACCTTGACACTTGTCACCATTTGATTGGGCCACATGTCATATTCTTCTTTTGCCACATCACTTACTTTGTGACTTCAGTACTTCATGGCTTCAGAAGTTTTGGCATTTTTATATTGTCCTTCGATTATCATTGAATTTCCAAATAGATCTACCACCGTATATTTTCAACTGTCTTGATCCTATGGCCTTCGTTTATTCCAAAACTCTGGGGTTTGAGAGTTCTTGGTTTATCTTGAGCTGCTTATCGCCGGAGTTGGTCAAGGCCAGATTTGACCACTTTCTTTCTTAGTATGCTCTAAAATTTTTCACTCCAGATCAACAATTGATGGGATTTTTCTGATCCGACGATCGAAGGGAGTTCGTGACTCTGGGGCTTCAGACTTCAGGTAAACTTACCTTTTTTAGACTCCTTTTCACTGGATTGGTCAAAGCTGAAGTTGACCATATTAATTCCTTTAGTGTGATCTAATGATTCTAGTATTTTCACGCCAGATCAACGGTTGACGAGAGTTTGTGACTTCGGGGCTTCAACCTTCGGATAAACTTACCTATTCTAGGCTCTTTTTTTCGGAGTGTTCAGCATCAGAGTTGACCATATTATTTCCTTTAGTGCGATCTGACAGTTCCAGTGTTTTCACTCCAGATCAACAGTTGATGACAGTTCGTGACTTTGGGGCTTTGACCTTCGAGTAAACTTACATGTTCTAGGCTCCTTTTCGATGGAGTGGTCAGTGTCAGAGTTGACCACCTGATCCAACAACTCATGTTTCTCCTGAGGAGATATTAGATCAACGATCTTGAATTGTCCTGAAAACTACATCATCGGACATGATTCCTCCTCGATTCAATGGTTGCGATTACTCCCGAAATTCAAAAGGGAACAATCACGATTACTCCACAATCCTTGCATATATGTCCTTAATTGAAAAACTCATTTTCCACTTCACTCAATCATGCTTTCTCTCCTGATATTTTTTTGCACTAATCCACCTTAGAGATGATCTAGTAATATGAGGGACTCCTTTGTTCCTCACACCATGTCTTCTTGGTGTACGTAGACCTGCAGCCCTCAGGCTGAGATCCACTCATAGGATCATTTCAAATCTTCCTTAAGCTGAAGAAGCTCTTTCGGATCCCTATCGGAACCTCAACATTCGATCCACAGGTCCTTCAACTTCCCCATGGCCTCCAACACGATCGCGACCTTTTCCCAAAAAAGGGATTTTGGATTTCGGGACTCTGTGAGTCCTGCTGTCGAGAGTCTCTGCCCCCTCGATCCTCCGAAACCTGATATGCCGAAATGCTGAATGCCAAAATAGGCTTTAACGACAATTAGCCCTGGCCCACATCTCATCCATGTGACCGCTTCCTTCATGACCGTAGCCTAACTTCGAAGGTATGTCACGTTTCACGACTTCGGGACTTTCGATGTCAAGTGCCCAAATCTTGCTCCTCAGAACAACCGAAAAGTCGATCCCCGAACTGCCGAAATCCTTGGCTACTTTCTCCTCCAAAGGATGCGTCGCATTTCGCGACTTCGGGACTTCCAATGTGAAGTGTTCTGACTTTATGTCTGCGGGATCCCCGAAATGTCGAATCTCGATATCCCGATACCAGGTGTGACCATAGCCCCACTCCTCTCTATGTCATGTTTCGCGACTTAAGGGTTTTCATCCCCAAGAGCTCATATTCCTTATCTCTAGGGCTTTCGAAATCCCAAAATGTCGGCTTCCTATTGTGTCCCTTCAACGCTTCGGGGTTTCGTGCTTCGGGACTTCGCGATATCCATTGCAACCCTTTTCTCTACTCTATTCTACAGGATCCCTGGTATGCAGAAACCTAGTACAACCCTTTCAGGGATTTTCTTGATGCCTCGATCGCCGCCATGTGTCCTCCTGTTGGACGGTCCCGATACTCTCAGTGTTTCGGTACTCCGTGACCCCAATGACACTGATCACTGGTCCTTCAAACTCTCGGTAGCTCCTCGATCACTGCCATGTGTCCTCCACAGATGGACAACCCTGATCGCTTCGAGACTTCGCAAGTTACGAAGTCGAAAGACTCCTTCGTTCCGCTCTTTGATGTCCGAATCCCCAAAATACGAGGATCTTGTGACACGCGTCCTCCTCAGATAGACGACTCTGATGTCTTTGTGATTTCATGAGTCGAGACTTCCTCTCTCCCAAACTCCTACCTCTCTATCTCCTGATATCTGAAACCCCGATGGGTCCTCAGATTACCGCCACGCGTCCTCTGAGTGATGGACGGTTCAAATTCCTTCAGGACTTCGTGGATTGGGAGATTGCAATGCAGTGATTCCACGACCCCTTGATGCTCTGATTCCCAAACTTTGAAATCCCGATTCCTCTACCATTTCGGGACTTTGACGAGCCTCCGCTCAGCTCATATGCGACATTAACTCATGCGCACCTTCTCCTAGATCTGATGGCTATCGATTATCTGGGCTAGATCTGATGGCCCAGATCTATTCTCCTTCCTTGTACGCTCTTCTCCTGCTTACCTGGACGTAGATTCAACGGTCCTGATCTTGTTCTCTCCAACTGATCTAACGGTAGCTGTGCTCCCTCTTGAGCTTACGCTTCTTCCTGAACTTGGAAGACTTCAAACGCTTCAAAGGTCTCAGCCTTTTCTCCTGTTGTGAAGCCTATATCCTCAGCTCCCGCCTGTATTCTAAGGTGTTGTCCCTCCTGAGCTTTGTCAATTTTGAAACCTCAAAGGTTTCTCAACCTCTGCACTCCTTTCTTCTGTTGCTCCATGCGCAAAGGCACTATTCCTCTTGAGCTTGTCCTCCTTGGACGTTTCTCTGTTCCAGAACTCAAAGGAGTTCTCCCTGTGCACTCTAGCACCTACTCAATGCCCTCTTGGCAGAGCTTCTTTAGAATCCCTCAGTAATTATGTCAGTCCTGTGCCCTCCTGCACCAACTCAATGCCCACCTGGTAGAGTTTCCAAAATCCTCAGTGATTTTGTCTTCTTAATGAACTCGAAATATAGTTCTTCTCCTAATGCATCGTGTGCATTCGCTTGATGCCCTCTTGGCAGAGCCTTACAAAATTCTCAGAAATTCTGTCTTCTCTGTGCCTTCTATGCACCTGCTCAATGCCCTCCTGGCAGAGCTTCTACAGAATCCCTCAATCATTCTGGTCTGTCCTATGCTCTCTTTTGCACAGTCTTACCTCCAAGGTATTCATCAACCTTGAGGATTCTCCTTGAGTCAGTGACTTCAGATGGTGTGCCCTCCTGGCACGTCCTTGCCCAAATTCCGCAGAATTCAGGAGTGCCTCTATGCACTGGCTTTCAGAACCCGTAGCGTTCTGTCACACCCCCTTGGCATGAAGCCTCAAAGAACCCCAAACCTGAAATCAAAGAACCCACAGATAACAGAAACTATCTGTCCCTGCAAATGCACATCTACAACATATAAAGAACACACAAAGACATTCATAAACACATAAAGACACACAGAAACTCATGCAGGAAATCTGCTCTTTATATTAATATGAAATGTCTCCTTTACAAGGTGTTCTTGAGCTCAGACTTTGACAGAGTCTCGGCTCCTTCTCTCCTCCAATCTAACTCTCGCAGAGCTCTCCTATCTCTCGACTCTACCTTTCAAAAACAATATCAAAAGATCTTTCACATGAGGGGGCTCTTCGAGCTCTTCCCTCCATCTCACATACTCTAGTCAATTACATTGAATTACATTGAATGGGTTGTCTAGTCTGAATCGGATCTAGATCCCAGCCTTACAACCATTAAAGGCCTTCTTTAACTACAACCTGCTCAAAGGCACAACTTTGGCTCTACCAGCCTTACAAACATTTAATACAAATTTCAAATTCAAAATTTGAAACGAGAGGGTTGCGCCTCTCCTTCTTCATTGAATGCGTGTTGTGTTGGCTGGTGCATGGCTGGCTTGGAGCGATGCTCCTGCATCACTTCTGCACAACCTACTACATTATCTCTCATGAGCTTTAGTATCTCACAAACATATTGATATTCTTGATAATGAAAATATCATAATACCATGTCCAACATTGATCATTTTGGCCCTCTTTGACATCAATTCCAACACCATAACACCATGTCCAACATTCTCCCCCTTTGGCATTGATGGCAATACAGTGAAACCCCCTTTTCCAATATTAATTGGATTTTACTGATCATTATCCCCCTTTGACATCAATGAATAAAATGGATGTTTCCTTTTAGGGTGATAATCCCCCTGAGGTGATTCCCACCCTGTTTATGAATCTCTCCCCCTGGAATCATGTTGCTACAACCAATCATGGGAAGATGAATAACTCCCCCTGTCTTCTCTACAAGATGAACAATGTGCCATCATTGCAATTTGTTTCCTCTTCAAATACTATTTCTCAATTGGAACATAGATCAATTGCTCAAGAATAATATTATCTTCTGATAACGATCCTTTGGACATATGTATTGGCCATGTACCATGACAGATCTTCCTCAGAAACCATTCACATAACTTCACTGAGAGAATACCTAACCGACACTGATCCTTGACAGATGAAGACCTGTAACAAACAATGTCATATCCTACATAGAGTTATACCATCAAACCATGATGCTATTTATCTATTCATTCATTTGTAATCTAAGAGCCTATTCATTTTTTTGTGCTTCAATACTCATAGGGGTATCAACAAGAACAATCTTAAGTCTTCCCTAATTTCTCCTTTCCTTTCTTTTGTTTATATATTTTTTATTTTGAGGAGGAGTTTCAGTAGATCATCAAAATAGCATTGGAAAACTTCTGATATCATCATCACTCAATTCTTCTGTTTGGTCTACTATTGAAGATTCATCATCATCATCACTATTTTGTGTAACACAAACTTCTTCATTTTTAGAATTTTCTTTTTCCATTTTTCTTTTATTGGCTAGTGGACTATTGATTTGTAGGACATCATCAAGAACTACAATTGTGTCATATTCTTCTTTAGGAACTCTCTTCTCTTGAGCTTGATTCACTTTATATGAAAAAAAAATGATTTTTATATTCCTTATTAGAAGCTTTACCCACCATTCTCCTACTATTAACTTCATCAATTTTAGGTGTATCATATTTCTTGCTTTGTACTTCAGATTTTCTTTTCCATATCTTCTTATTCTGTTTGTTAGGGTTTCCTATCTTCAAGGATTGCATTGGTGATCTACATTCATTGGATTTATGGCCATAGTTGTTGCATTTTTGGCTTTCAATATTAAAGTTTTGCAAAATGAGTTATAGTTTCTCTTATATATATTGTACTTATTGTTCTTATATCTTTGGACATTTGTATGATTGTATTGTCCATAAGCTTTGCAGTGTACTGCCTTATTTCCAAAATTATTGCAAGAGTAACAATATCCAATAAATATATATTTATTAGGGGGATTCCTTTTGGTGATTGTATTCTTCTTGTCATCTTTTACTTTAGTAGAGAGTGTTCATTTTTGTTTACGTGGAATAATTTTCAATGGTATCATATTTGCCTTATTATCTTATCTTCTTAAGGAGTGTTTTAGAGCATCTGCGTAATTGCTTGTCCTTTTGAATGATCCTTTTGATGTAGAGGTTGAGTCTTGGGTGTATCCCAAACCAGTCTTGGTTTTTGGTGACCTCTGACTATTGAGAATTTCATCCAAGATTTTTGAACTATTTTCAAATTTTGATTTCTTCTTTTCTTTTTCAAATTCACCTTTTAGCAACTCAAGCTCAACTTCCATCTTCTCACATACTCTCTCTATCATTGAGTTGTTTTAAAATGACTTCTTCAATTCTCTTAGATTCTATGAGTTGGGACTTCAAATCACAGATGATCTATTCTAATTCTTTGATGGTTCTTGATGCATCTATTTCTCTTGATTGATGTGATTCTTCAAATTCTTGAAGGTGTTCCCTCAATAACTTTTTCTTATTTTTATAATTTCTTAGTTCCTCCAGAGCACTAATCAATTTTGCTTCTATGTTTACTTCTCCTTCAAATTCAGATTTTTCTTCATTATCTACATCATTATTTTGAGTGTTCATTCCCATAAATAGAAGCTCTGAATCTTCATCTTCACTCATTTCTGAAGAGATGATGTCTTCTTTGGAGTAGAAGTTTTTCTTTTTTTAACAAAATTTATTCTCGTATTGGTTTTTCTGGTTGTGGGCTTCTTCATCATTCTCCTCCTTCTTGGGATAGTAACATTTATTAGCAAAGTATCCAATTTTTCCATAGTTGAAAAATTTAAAAGGTACCTTTCCTTTATATTTTCCAAATCCTTTTTGCAGTTTCTTTATAAAGTTGGCCTCTTCTACATCTAATATGTTTGACTGATCTTCATGAGACATGTGTTCCTATTTCTTATTTGCTTTAGATGCCTTAAATGTTGTTTCTTCTTTTGATGGTTTTTCGTTCCCTGTTCTCATCTCATATACTATATAAATTCCATGAAGTTGATCTACTCTGAGTTTGTCAAGTTCTGGTCTATCTTCAATTATGGAGATCTTGGAATCATATCTCATAGGTAATGACCTTAAGATATTTTGTACAATAGGTTTATCGGTAAGTTCTTCTCCTGCTGCTTTGATTGAGTTAACTACCTCATCTACCCTATGAAAGTATTCAACAATGTTCTCTTTTTCTTTCATCTTCAAGTTTTCAAACTGAGTTCTATAGGTTTGTAGTTTGGATTCCTTGACTTTGATATATCCTTCATATACAACCTCCAATTTGTCCCATATTTCCTTAGCTGACTTACACTGCATTACCTTAACACATATATAATTTGTCAATCCTCCTAGAATGGCATTAACTGCTCTTGAGTTGTCATTGCAAATCTTCTTTCCTGCAACATCTATGGGTGGAGTAGTTGGCACAGTGTAACCATCTACAACAACTTGCCAAACATCAAATCCAAGAGCCAACAAGTAGCTTTTCATTCTTATTTTCCAGAGAGCATAACCACCTCTGTTAAACAATGGTAATTTGTTGGAAGACATTCCCTCTTTCTGATCCATTTCTTTCAGGATCTACCTTCCAGTTATTAGACTATGTTGAAGGTACTTGCTCTGATACCAATTGTTGCAATACTAAGGGGGGGTGAATCAATATTACCTTTTTAAACAATTAGTAATTTATTTTATTAATCACCACAATATATCAACAATGGACTTGTATTTTAAAATCAATTATACATATAATTAAAAAAAATTACAAGATTTATAAAGAATAGTGAAGGACACCAATCCTTTTTAGAGAACCAACTCTAGGAGACACAAATCCCCTTATTTAGGGAACCAACCCTAGGAAGCACCAACTTCCTTGTTTTAGGGCACCAACCTTAGGAAGCACCAACTCCCTTGTCTTGGGGGAACCAAACCTAGGAAGAACCAACTCCCTTGTCTTTAGGGCACCAACCCTAGGAAGCATCAACTCCCTTATCTTTAGGGAACTGAACCTAGGAAGCACCAACTCCCTTAATTCAGACTTTACTTAGTAAAGGATATGAATCCTTTCGTGCTCCTCCCTTCCACCCTCACTACACAAGTATCATTAGTTTCTCTTCTTGGACTCTGCTTCTGTTTTGATCTTATGATCTGGACTACAAAGACACTTTCTTCTCACCATTTTTTCTTATTTATATAGTTTTCCAACTGGTGTGAATTTGAAGCATTGTGTCTCTTTGTTTGAAGCATTTCACCTATACATTTAAATTAACAATAATAACTTATATTATTATTATTATTAATAATAGTTTAAAGACTTCAAATCCCTTGCAAATTGTTCAACATTTTAATCCTTCACTGATTATTTTCTTGTTCTGGATATGAATATCTGCAGATAGGTGCTTCCTTCAAACCATTCTTTTCTTTGTGATCGTGGGCTCAAATCACGAGCTTATCCATTCCAAGCGTTGTTCTGATAATGCTTTCTCTTTTCCCTCCTTATTCTCCTACATGAGATCATATTTAAATTTTCGAGGGATTATTTAATTCTATGTCCTTTTGCGCTCCTTGTTAGATTGTTAACCTTATCACGTGACCGGTGCTGGAACCAAGTTCTTTGATACTCTAGCCTTTGGGATTTCTGGCCTTTGCAATTTTCTAAGTCCCCTGGAGTAAATTTCACCGAAGTGCATATACTCTATTCACTAATAGATCCGACAGTTCTGACTTAATCTGTGGTTGAGTAAACGGTCTGCGCAAAATCAACAAGGTTTTTTTTTAATGTCCTTCTCATTGTATGCTTTTTGGATCTCAATCGTGAATCTTCCTTATTGATGGGCAGTCAGATCTTACTTTGGGGCTTTGGCACTTTGGGACTCCAGGTTACTAGAAACCTGAAGTAGTTCAATTCCTCCGAAGGTTTACCTACCGAATAAGTCATAACACGACAATGACCTCTTTCTGTCGGTTAACATCTCATGATTAATTTATCCTTCCACTATGCTTGATCTAACGATCATGAGAGAACCTAGATGATCTTAGATCAATGACCATCATTAGTTCATGACTTCGCCCTTCGACGCTTCAGACATTTTTTCTAGTAGGAGAAGATAAACATCCTCGGAGGCTATAATTCCAGAGTGATGTGGCTTTCTCACGTCACTCAAGATGAAATGGATCATAATTTTGTGTTCCATGTGTCACCCTAATTTTTGAATTTTATAGTCCTTATGTACCACATCGACCTTGACACTTGTCACCATTTGATTGGGCCACATGTCATATTATTCTTTTTCCACATCTCTTACTTCGTGACTTCAGTACTTCATGTCTTAATAATTTTTTTATTATCCTTCGATTATCACCGAAGTGTTGAATAGATATACCACCATATATTTTCAACTGTCTTGATCCTATGGCCTTTGTTTACTCCATAACTCAAGGGTTCAAGATTTATTGGTTTATATTGAGCTGCTTATCACCAGAGTTGGTCAAGGCCAGAGTTGACCACTTTCTTTCTTAGCGCGCTTTGGCAGTTTTCACTCCAGATCAATGATTGACGATATTTTCTGGATCCGATGGTCGACGAGAGTTCGTGACTCCGGGGCTTCAGCCTTCAGGTAAACTTACCTATTTTAGAATCCTTTTCGTCGAAGTGGTCAGAGCTAGAGTTGACCATGTTCTTTCCTTTAGTGTGATCTGACGGTTCTAGTATTTTCACTCTAGATCAATGGTTGATGAAAGTTTGTGACTTTGGGGCTTTGGCCTTCGGGTAAAATTACCTGTTCTAGGATCCTTTTTGTCGAAGTGGTTAGCACCGGAGTTGATCATCTTCTTCCCTTTAGTGTGATCTGACAGTTCTAGTATTTTCACTCTAGATCAATGGTTGATGACAATTCGCGACTTCGACGCTTCAACCTTTGGGCAAACTTACCTGTTCTAGGCTCCATTTTGCCGAAGTGGTCAGCACTGAGGTTGACCACCTGATCCAACAACTCGTTTTTCTCCTAAGGAGATCTTAGATCAACGATCTTGAGTTGTCCCAAAAACTACATCAACAGACATGATTCCTCCTCGATTCAATGGTTGTAATTACTCTCGAAATTCAAAAGGGAACAATCAAGATTACTCCACAATCCTTTGCATAGATTTCCTTAATTGCAAAACTTTGTTTCCACTTCACTCAATCGTTTCTTCTCTCCTGAGCATTTTTTGGATTGATCCACCTTAGAGATGATTTGGTAATATGAGGGACTCCTTTTTTCCTCGCGCTATGTCTTTTGTGTAGCCTACTACGTTATCTCTCCTGAGCTTTAGTATCTCACATACATATTGATCTTCTTGATAATGACAATACCATAATACCATGTCCAACATTGATCATGTTGGCCTTATTTGACATCAATTCCAACACCATAACACCATGTCCAACATTTTCAAAATATTACAATGGCCACTGAGTGAATCTTCCCCTGCCTTCGACTATCGATGATAATGCACCTGCATCTTACAAAACATGCACAAAACCACCAAGTTAAAACAACATTTAATAATTACAACAAAATCTTAACATAAGTTAAAAAAGATTGGGTGTGTTTGAGGATATGAGAAACAATGTATTTTCTGAGGATATAGATTTAAGATATATGATCCAACCTCTTTTACATAGCAATATATTGCTGATTTGATTTGAAATTTTATGTGACTGGATAGTATTTATAATGAAGTTCACCCACATCATTTCCACACAACTTCTTCTAACCTTAAGGACCCACATAGTACACTGAAGGAAAGAACATTCATTAACCATAAGATCATGATAAAGAAACTACATCTATAATGAAATATATCAAGTATGTCAAATTATAAAATGCTACATACCACTTTCCACACCCCCACTATCACCATCACGAAATGTTGCATGGTATATAGAGTAGCGAGCTAGTTTTGCAACATCTTCCACTGGCATATCCCAACGATAGCTATGTTTATGATCATAAGACAAGAAAAAGTTAGTACAAAGTCAAATTCAAATAATAGAATTTGATAAAGACTTTATAAATTGCTAGCAAACCCTACCCAGTGTGCAGGACACCATAATCATATGGTGAACCAGATCTAATAGAAAAAACATGTTCCCTTAAGTATTCCTCCTTCACTGTCTACATAATATAGACTTAGCACATAATATAAAGCATTGCCACTGTAACATCAAGTTTTCTATTATTGTTTAATCCCATCCCACAATCATTGTGCCTACTAACATGCCCATTCCTCGATATGAGTAGAAGATTTTGGCCAACAATTTAGAAGAAATATCTATCACTGATATTCTCCACTTGTTTTCCAGCTCATGTAACCAACACTGTTATGAGGAACATGAAAATTAAATGTCAACTCTACATAAAATTAAATGTGAACTCTACACAAAATACAATCCAAACATACATGCTTGAAAAAGCACCTAGAGTTTATCTTTGTGTTTATGAAGCAATTTGGTAGCTCCAAGAAGCATAGTGACATGTGCATTATGCCCACAAGCATGCATTTTTCCAATGTTCACACTCTTGTGCTCCCAATCCATGAGCTCCTTCACATCACAAGTCAAAACATTGAATTAGTAAATGCAAATTATAGTAGTTATAAAAAAATAATTAGGACAACAATAAAAGAAGAATACCAAAACCAAACATAATTTGAATGTTGTATTCAATTGGTTATGGGATGGACACATTTATGTTCCTCCATGATGATCATACAAGATTTCCTATAGCCTTATGTACCTTACTCTCCTTGTCAGAGTAAGGTTTTTAGTTACAATGGTTTTCATATGTAGATTGAAGATTTGAGAAGAAAAAACCGAAAACATACAAAATCATTACATAGATAGTACACTTAGCAAATAATTACTACACTAATACTAGATACAATTTAAAGAAGAAGATTATCCTACAAGTACTCAAAGAATTGTCTTTTATCATGCTCATGTTCTGGAAGATAATATCCATATGCATATGTCCACTTCAACACACATCTACATTCAACTATATGTAATGCAAATAATAAGAAGAGAAAATAAGCATCTAGTCATCTCAAAAAAGAAAACAAATAACCAAGCTTCACTAATTCATGTGTTTTAAGTAATAATTTACATTGTAGAATGATATGTTCCAAGTTTCTAACCAATTCCTAAATTTACATAGAAGATTTATGCAGATAAGTATGTTCACCAAGAGTAAGCCATGTACACCAACACAACTTAGAAAAAAAATGCAGAAAAAGTAGAGAATGGAAGATTATTAATGATAAACAAAAAGTACATAGATGGTTTAGCATCCCTCAAGAAGCTATCAACAATCTCACACAATTCCCCATGGTATATCTACCTTTATTTGCCTATATCTCTCTATACAATCTGTACACAGTTATAGGTTAGGGATGAATATG
>JASDQU010751751.1:0-18284 GCA_032191745.1 Picea mariana
AAGTACTCAACGCCTTGAAAAAGAGATAATTTCAGATAATAAGCCTCTTCGAGGGGGCAACCTCCTTTTACCCCACTTAAATGTTCAAGTACAAGATGATTCAAAATGAAAATGTCTCCTTGGTATATATAGGAGACTAGGAGGTATAATGGCCTAAAGCCGACATAATTAAAATGACATTACTAATATAAATTACAACTAATGGCCTAAATCCGACATAAATAAAATAGCATTACTAATCTAATATGCCCCAATTAAGGGGTAATGAGCCAATATTAGGGCTTAACACAAGACCCAACGAAAAATCCCACGAAGGGAGCTTTGAAGATTTGATCTCTTTCACCTTTGTTGAAATCCATAAGTCATTGGATCAAATGTCTCCTACCCTTATTCCTACTCCTTTTGAACATTTTGAACACTTTTTTGATTCTAAAGATAAGCATACAACCTTATTATTACATAGTTACATTCATAAATCAAGGACGTAAATCAAAAAAATCAAAACCCTTGGGAAGAGTAGGATGCACTCGTCATACAGATTCAAGTCCATCCCTCATCCAAGAATGTAGATTGGTTTGTACCTAGGTTTCATCTAAACTAGTTAGGATCCCTTGAAGACCTGATGAAGAACCCCCTCAGGCATCTTCATGCCCACATGTGTAGAGTTATGATTAAAACTTTGCGCAACTTCAATATCGAGCTTCTCTCAATTCTCCATAACTCTCAGTTATTTATCCATCCACATGACCATGGGTTGTGACCTTGTGTTTATTCAATCATGAGCTTTGACTTTGGCGCTAAGCCCTTTTCCTTTCCTCCCATGACCAAACACTAGAGACCGTAGTGTTACCAGAACGTCGGACCACCAGAATTTTCAATGCTCGAACTCAATCTACCATAGAGTCTGATCCAGTGAGTTAAACTATGAATAATTTCTATAGTCGCAATCAATTCAGACTGTTGATCGAGTTCTCAAACAAAGGATTAGATATTCCTCACAATTACATCTCGTGTCACCTTCCAAGTAGTGGAATACATTAGGATGATGTATATCGACACCAGATCATGATAGTTCCACTCGCAATACATTAACAAGACCCCAATCCGGTGTGATGTGGCACTCCTCCATGTGGACTTGCTGACATAGATATGCCATGTGTCATATGCTGACTAGGCTACCACGTGTCACCTTATTTCATGACTTTCGCATGCTCCATCTACCGAATGGACCTAGACACATGTCACTTCCTTCATGGGCCACATGTCATTTTTTGACTGACTGTACACATGTGATGACATGTACCGACCTTGGAATGTTGGACCTTTCTCTGCACTTGGGATTTTCGTGTGCCCGATCTGACGTGGTAAGTATCAAATACTTTCATTGATCCAATCTCCCTTTCCATCGTCATTCTTCTATTTAAATGGACATTCTGATCTACATCATGCATCAAAATTTTGTGACTTTGTTGCTTCACCTACACGCTCTCACTATCACAATACGACAACGATCTATGACCACAATCATTCCCTATTAGATATGATGGTCCATAACTTCCTCCACAACAATTGCTCCTTGATTTAAATCTTGTGCTTGTTCCAGTTTTAAAATTCACATCCATCATTGATTTAAATTATGATTGGATGATTCGATTTACTTGGATTTTGGTTATCATACATTCCAAACTCAACTTCTCCTCTCTTTCTTATGATACGATAAGGATCTATGACTGGTATGGATCATGATGGAATCCAATGACCAATACTCCTCACTGTTGTCTCTATTGAAAATGACGTCGATTTTGATTAACAAAATAATGATCGTTGATCCAGTGTGTGATCAACGATCGGCGCTTCTCATTCACCTGATTGAAACAAATGGTTATCACTTCTTCTCTAAGGAATTTGATTTCTATTCCTTATGCTCTATCTCGTTAATGACAAATTTACCTGCAAAAAATTAACAGAGTTTGGATTGGACTTTCATCATTCACACACATACCCTAAACAAAGTTCTATCACATCATTTGACACTCGACAGAGAGTGACTCTATTACTCAATTGTACATATATTGTACATGGGGTTACATAAGGCCTCTTTCTCTAATGAACTTTCTCATTTTCTATCATGATTCCTCATTTGATTGGCCACTGCTATGCCCGTAGGATTACAATGCATATATATACACACATGATTGAAACCAATTTCACTTCAGATCCTAATCTACATCCTAATATCCCTCCAGGATCCACAAAATACTCAAGAATCCCTAAAATTTCTTCTAAGCCTCACTTTTCTTGACATCTACTATCATAGGAAGATTTGATTACACTCAATTAAACAAACCCTATCTTATGTGGTCTTCTTGAACTAAACACGGGAAATTCAAAATTACATTTTTAGGGAACCAACTCCCTTGGTAAACTCAGGACCACCTAGGCCTACTCAAACATGCTTGATTTTGGAGGCAGGATGCTCCTGCATCAAAATCCCAAGGAACAAAAAGTGTTCACGATCTCCTGATCATGAGTCCTCCTGGATCCCAAAATTTATGTTGTTTCTTACTTACCTCGTTGTCTTGCTACATTGTTGTTTCCTACAACTTTCCATGTGCTCTGCTAATGTAAATATTCCTTACTTTAGCATGTCTTCTCTGATACACCTTCACCATCAACATCCTCATTTCTTCAATCTCCATGTCTAGTCTATCCTCTAGTTGGTCCATAATGTTGCAAATTTGTTGTTGTTGTCGTTGACTAGTTGTTGCATGTCTTCTTCATATCTCCATCTCAAAGTATTTGAGATATTCAACTCCTCTGGAAAACTGAATTATATATTCAAGATTATTTCTCTCATTTATCAAAATTCTTCATGATAGATAAGATAATAAATGGAAATAAAATTCATTCCAATTAAGTTTTTAATATTTATTTTTCAAAAAATACCCTATTTGTATTTGTTAAACAAATATATTTAACTTCTTAACTTTTATTATCTTTAACACTTTACGTATTCACAAATATAAACTATTTAAAGCATATTCTCCATTTTAAAATATTACAATTTTCTTTTTACCTATCCAAAGATAATAACTGATGTTATAAGTTATATTTAATTTAATATTTAAAAATTAAAATAAAACTTTTATAATTTTCCCAACATTTTGGTCATTAGATGATAAAAATCACAATATAAAAAAAATATGCATTTCATAGTTATATTACACATTTATTAATAAAATTATAAACAATTGTTTTTTAATTATAATCGGGTCATTAGATGATAAAAATCACAATACAAAAAAAATAGTCATTTCATAGTTATATTACGCATTTATTAATAAAATTATAAACAATTATTTTTTAATTATAATAAAAAATTATAATCTGGTCATTAGATGACAAAAATCACAATATAAAAAAATATTCATTTCATAGTTATATTACACATTTATTAATAAAATTATAAACAATTGTTTTTTAATTATAATAAAAAATTATAATTTTGCAACTTCAAAATTAAGCTTAGATAAATGGATTAGTTATCATAACCAAATAAAAAAAAGAAATAACATATTTATAAGACACAAAACAAAGAGTAGAGGGACAAGAATATTTAATCCAAATACAAATAAGAAATAACATATTTATAAAACACAAAACAAAGAGTGGAGGCACAATAATATTTAATTAGCAGTGGAAGGCCTTCTATTAAAATCTACATATCTGAGAAGGTAAAATCTACTATAACTTGATAATTTGTAAGTCAATACTCATGCTACCATGGTTAAAAATTAAAAAATTATACATGCATTCATTTCAAGTCAGCTTCGCAGATCGATTTTCATTCTGGTGCAGTGATATTTGTTTGCAAAAGACCCAGGTATGAACTTGCAGCTGGTGAGTATTAGCTCCATCCCAACATTTGCATTGTCAACTCTTCGAATGGATGTAAAGGTAATCTAACACATGAAACGTGTAAAAAGAAGTCACAACTTTCTTCACATATATAGCTCTTATGTGAGGGAGAACAATGTCCTTCAAATACATCACATGCGGGACGTTTTGAATTTTATGGAGTATCTTCCAGTTGAATCTTGTGATGTGGATTCCAAAGATGTTGCATCTTCTTAGGAATAATTGCACATCATACATGAACTTTGACATCACATCGCTTAGGCAGGCATAATATAAACATTCAATGTGCCTTCTTTTGGCTTGGATGGATCTACAAGGCATGAAGACTAAGATGAAGAAGTTGCCTAAGAGGTTCAATGAGTTCTAATATTCAAGCCTGCCTCTTTGTAGAGTTCAAATTTCAAGTCCCGCCTCTTTTTCAATTTCAAATTTTCATTGTATGCATGGATGATTCCCTTGGCACATGGCATGGCATGAAAGATGATGGAGGAAACAGGAAACAAAAACGACGAACATGGAAACTGCGAAACGAAACGGGAGGAATGAGGCACAGACGTCACCAGAAAGCTACTTGTCGGAGCAAGGACACTTGGGAGGGAAGATTGATCTCGAGTTAGCCTACACCCTTGTTTATGCATGAAAATGCAAGATGTGGATATGTTATAAGGCATATGATAATGATTAATAATGCATGTAACATGAAAATAAACATGTCATAACCTATGGTGGGTCATAGAGCATGGTCTGCTGATGGACCATTTTGGTAAAAAATGACCCGATTTCAGTAGGAATGTTAATAGCCTAAAAGGAATGACGATGATTCTATTGCATATAACCTTACGAGGATGATATAGAATGACCAATGAAAATATGATCTAGAGTCTAGTAAGGAAGTGCTTGGGAATTTTTGAAATACTAATGGATCAAATTGACATCCAAAGATGGATGATAGCCATATAGGTATGGATTAGTATGCTCGTGAAACAATGAGAGGAAATCTAGGAAATGATTCCCTTGGTAGAAGTCTATTGACCAATAAAGGTTTGAGGTAGGATGAGAAATTGGAATTTTTATCTTCCTTCCTTGTGTAATGTTGTAATTACCTATTATATAGTCCCAAATTGTAAATTCCTTTGTAGCATAAGGGGCATGAGTGGTTTATTTCTATTTGTTTCCATGAAAAGAGGGTAGCATAGTTTTGAGTATCCCTATGGGACTTATCATATGCATGATTGTAAAATACCAGGGAGGAATGATATGGAAGTTCGATATGTCAATCTATGTGAATGACATGGAAAAAGGTACAAGCAGTGAACTTTCATGTTGAATATCTATGTATGAGTACATGTATGCTAAAGGCATGGTCCGACTACCTGATCAATTAGGTTGTGAGGAAAGAGATGTACTTGCCAAATTTGAGTAATGATCTAAAAACTTGGTGAGAATCTTCTTACATCCAAATTTTCAAAATAAGATCTTTTACTAACGAAATTGCATGTGAATAAGGGAAATTTGATTAATTAACCATGCTTCATTAAGGAAAAAATCACATAAAATTGTCAGACTGTTGTCTATGTTTATAAATAAAAACTATACTTATCCAAGGAATAATGCATCCATACACACACATAAAACATAGACAACAATGTGATAACGGAGTTCACCAAGCCCCCTGACTACATCTCTAGATTCATGAATCCCATGAACCTTCTTTATTGATTCTTCTTCAAAAGGGATACATAAACAAGCCTATAACATGTTTCTCCTTTACAAAGACATCCTCTTAATCAATAAGATCTCAATAAGATTTCCACAAGCTCTCCCCCTCCTGACCCCCAAGAAGGGTTTATATAGCATCTCCATCTAAACCACCTCAATATTTTTATGGAGATAATATCTCTCAAGATACCCTAAATTAGGATCTTGGCATATCTCAAGGGATTTGGTTGGAGAATATCTCTCAACCATCCTTGAGGATATCAAATCCCCATAGGACTCTCCTTGAGACTAGGGACTAAAATCCAACATGGATTTTGAAGCTAATAATCCCTTTTAAAATAATGAAACATACATTAATATGAGAACACTATCTCATGTATTAATTATTTTACAATGCCATTTTTCCCACAACATCAACAATAATAAAGGGTAAAATCATGAACATGGGTAACACTTTTGCCTGTTTTATGAGAAAAAAAACTGTATTTTCACAAGTTCTTCAACTTTTGGCATACAAAAGTATTTTTTTTATTTAGAATTTCATTTTACAGTAAAAACAAAACTTGTGAATAATTGTGTTAGCTTTCCAATGACTATTTTTTTTTTAATATATTAAGATTTGATATGTCAATTTGACAATTGTTTAATAGTATGTTCCTTTAACATGAAAGGAATGATAATGAGTTATTTTTTCCCACAACAATGTATCTATTATTAAACTTATGTTTTTAAGAAACAAAATATACTGCAACAATCTACAAAGAATCTATTTTATTATGACTATAATTTTGAATCTAACGAATGAATATTATAATTTCTAGAATTTTTTGAAGTTGACCAAGATGAAAACATTGAAGATTTTAAACACATGTTTTCCTACACCTTGTATCTATCTTAATTTTTACTTAAAAGTAAAATCTAAAAATACCCTTTTGAAGAGAATAGTTTAAGGATTATGAATATAAATTTTCCATAATTTTCCACTGTGTATTTTTAGAGATATGGATTTTGCATTTCATTGAATCATAATCTCACCTACGAATATTATGTAGCGATGTTTTTATAAAATTAAATAAAATTAGATAAAAACAATGAAAATGAAAACAAATTATATCCAATGAAAGTAGATTCAATTTTAAAAATGTTGGTATCAATTCTAAAACTAAATTCTGATTATATGTAGGAGTTCGCTACCTCAAAGGATAAAGTAAAATGGAGAGAATTTGCAGTTTCCTGTAAACAATCCCATTTTTAGGTTTTTGGTTGAAATATTCATTCGACCGGAACCTAGTTTTTAACGGAATCTGTTAAAAATAAACATTTTGGCCGAAATATGCATACCACAGGAAAACAATTCATCCAAAAAACATTGTATATGAATTTCGAGGGCTCCGTCAGGGCGTCGTTCAATTTGACGTGCAAATTTCCGGCCGAAAAAATTCCTAGAAACATTTTTTCGACCAAAAAATTGCCGCTAAGAATTTTTGAGACCCGATTGTCATGAAAGTGTTACCCATATTCATGATTTTACCCTAAATCCCTATCATATGAAGCCTAGTGAACCTCATTTCAACTGCATCGGAAAGCTCCTTGTGAGCTCTTTGTTGGCTAGATAATATTGGTAGTATTTGAAGCCGACTGGAAATATCTCGATTGTGAAGATCTTCCTAGATCACACCTCCCCACGGAGAAAAATTTTGGTCTCCAAAAGTATTTTGAATATCTGCAATACATTTACTAGTTTTTTGAGGTAGCATCCTACACTCCACAATACACTTCCCCACTGCATGACCTACATAGAAAATGTTTCTGAACAGTTGTACTTTAGACTAAATATGTTGATCCAAATCTGTAGATGAAAACCATACTTACCATGAGTTTATAAAATACTCATGGTCAATTTTACATTAAATGAAAAAAACAAGTGTAGGCAAATTGACTCTTTGAACTGTGATTACAATGATCATAAGGCTTTAGGCACAAAAATACAACACCAAAGAAAGAAAGAAAAATAAATCCTTGGTTTCATAATTAATACACAACCCATGTGGTGATTGTGATAAAATAAGAAAACTTGATTTTTTCACAGACATGGTTGTCATTAAACACTCGATGAAGAAGCCAAATCATTGAGCCCAATGTTCTGCTTGTTAGCTACTCCTGCAAATAAGATTTTTTCATCATAGAAAATGATCTCCTTGATATCAAAGGAGTGATTAAATTGTCATGTTGATGACATATGCACATGCAACTATTCCGCATGTATTTTATGCAAGATTTCATGCAAAGGATTCCCAGTGCACTTGAGATCCTTGTCAGAGACACAAGCTCTAAAAATAGGACAACAATAATTGATATTCTTCAATATCCATTATGTTGCACCTACTTAGATCACAATATTGGGGAAAAAACAAAGATAATGAACCTGACCATCGAATCGATTCACGTGATGAGAAGACCACCAAAAAGGAAAGTTGTGAGCCCCATTGATATCGATGGTCATTGTGAGAGGAGGCATGTTATGTTTGTAGAGGACGTTAAAAGAAAGGTTTGGCAAAGAATTCTATTGTAGCTGACAGCGTGACAAAGTAATCTTACGAATATCTAGTTAAACGTAACCACATATGATTTCCTTGGTACTTCTGTCCATGCCAAGGGTTTTGAAAGAGTACCTAGTATTGAAGCAGTTGATGGAGAACCACCAAAAATGGCATAAATTGCAATAGAAAAATAAGAATCCCATTTCGAGCATAGCGATTGTAAGCAGATCCAAGAGAATCTATTTCCCTCAATAAACATTGACTTCATCAAGTTGAGGGTCTTTTCATGGAAGATAATCGGGACCTTCACCTCTTTCATATGTCAAAAGAACGTATTCATTGCTAGGGTACTTGGAAGCAGAGGAAAAATCCAATATAGATGGAGAAGTAATTAAGGTAGGCTCTTGCTCATCTGCTGTATAGAGAGGTTTTGGTTTCTTGGTTTGGTACCAACAACAACACGAAACTGACACCTGTTGTGCTTTTGATTTTTTGGGGATTTACTGCAAGATTATGTATAACTTGTTCCAAAATTTCATGCCTCTATACGTCCATATGCATATGTGCATATGACGGTGGACCTCTTATGACAACGCAATATCTAGTAGGATTTCCCCATGATATTCTTTGAATATAGTATCAATCTATGAAATCCATCTTTATCAGTGGTTGTCAACGTGTCCACTTGGCTATTATTTTGCAAGCCTCAAATGTACATGTGGCATAACAAGAGACAAAACATGATACATTGCACGGTGTCGCCTTCGAGGTCCCCATATGCTTCATAAAGATGGGCCATAACTTCACAATCAATTATGATTTCAGAGAATAATGTGTTGTAATATATAAACAGAGAAACATTGACCCTGCAACTGGACATGTGACATCTAACATAATATTTTGACCAGCCCTCTGAAATAATGAAATTTGACCTCAATTTTACTCTCGGGCCCTTGTAGATATGTGGCTAGGCATCTAACTTCTCCATTACTTTAATTGTATAACCAAATTTGGGGACATGTATCCAAAGAAGCCTGCAACTTTATTCTAGATTGATTTAGTGTGGACATTAAGAAACTTTTCAATGCCAAAGTTGGAGACATACACTTGGATTGTGGAGTCAAGTAAAATATTATCGCACAATATGTTGCGATGGATGAAGAGAGAAATATAATAATGATGAAAGTTAGACAATACATGAGCTATTCCTTCCATTATCTCCCACTGATTGTGCCACTACAAATTCTCAAGCTTTGTGGGAACACTCATTGCAGGAACTGTCTTGTAAGTGCAATCGTCACAAAACATTCCCGTATTGAGTCTGCTCGACACGATTCAAGTGGCGTTGGAATCGTTTCGATGAGTTTTTCAATCTGTCATAGATAGTTCCAGAACTGCAGACATAAAATGTTCAACCATTTTCTTCATTAGGGAGGATACCTGCCCCCATATAACTCCAAAATTTGCAAAATAGGAGAAATAAAACTTGCAAAAATATTATCAGCTGCTTAACCAACCGGCACCAAGCACTTTCTTCTTGTAATCATTATTTTACAATGGTTGACATAGCCTCCTTCTTCATAGGCTCTTTCACAATATTCTTGTTTCTTGGTTTGTGGTGAATTTCAGGATGTAACTTCGAGCACTTCTTCTTCCAATGGCCATTGATTTTGCAGTAGATGCAAAAATTCCTTCTGTTTCCATTCAACGATTCATTCAGGACAGAAGGACTTGGAAGGTGTGGTTTCTTCTTTGTATTACTTCTATTGGACACATCAATATTCTTAACCCAAACTTTCTTCATATGATTCTTAGATACATCATGGTTAGAATATCTAAAACAAAAATCATTTTTCTTATATGCAAGAAGCGAATTTAAATGTCATGTATACTTTCCTAACGGGTTCTTTTTCTTGTTCTGTTGAGGAATAGGTGACTTTGTTCCTTTCTTGGAATATGATGGTGAAGAGATGGCTTTTGCTTCAACAACCTTTGAGAATTCTGCATTCTCTTCCTTACCATAACCCAAACCTTCAAATGGTGTTTTTGGTACTACCTCCAATGAATGAGTGACTCCTTGGCCATTAGTTCCAAGTCCAACTCCTCAGTATCCCATCTTCTTGAGGAGATTCATTCCAACATTATTAGCATATTGTGACGAAAGAGAACATGATGAAACACTTTCCCTGCATACTTCAGTTTGAGTTTGTACATATATAGTGGATGACAATCTCCTTTGCATTGTGGACTCTTCTTTGTCCTCCACTTTTTCACCATTCTGGATTTTGGCCAAGAGGTCATCCTTGGTTTGTAGACTTTCTTGAAGATCTTGCTTCTCCTCTTCTGCAACTTGCATAAGTCTTTTGAGTTATGCATTCTTTGCTTGAATGATTTGATTTATCTTCTCCAATTCTTGAAGCCATTCTTTCTTCAATCCTTTGCCCATGATAATATTCTCAATATGTAAAAGTGTCAGACCTTCTATGATGCCACTTGATCTGAAAACTTGGTGAGAATATTCTTACATCCAAATTTTCAAAATAAGATCTTTTACTGACGACATTGCATGTGAATAAGGGAAATTTGATTAATTAACCATGCTTCATTAAGGAAATAATCACATAAAATTGTCAAACTGTTGTGTATGTTTATAAATAAAAACTCTACTTATCCAAGGAAGAATGCATCCATAGACACACATACAACATAGACAACAATGTGATAATGGAGTTCACCAGACCCCCTGGATACCTCTCCAGATTCATGAATAAAATGAACCTTCTTTATTGATTTTTCTTCAAAAGGGCTACATAAACAAGCCTACAACATGTTTCTCCTTTACAGATACATCCTATGAATCAACAAGATCTCAATAATATTTACACAAGATCTCCCCCTCCTGAACCCCAAGAAGGGTTTATATAGAATCTCGATCTAAACCACCTCAATATTTTTATGGAGATAATATCTGTCAAGATCCCGTAAATTAGGATCTTGGCATATCTCAAGGGATTTGGTTGGAGCATATATCTCAACCATACTTGAGGATCTCAACTCCCCATAGGACTCTCCTTGAGACTAGGGATTAAAATCCAACATGGCTTTTGCACCAAATAATCCCTTTTAAAATAATGAAAAATACATAATTATGAGAACCCTATCTCATGTATTAATTATTTTACAATGCCATTTTTCCCACAACATCAACAAGAATAAATCCCTAGCATATGAAGCCTAGTGAACCTCATTTCAACTGCATCGGAAATCTTCATGCAAGCTCTTTATTGGATGGATAATATTGGTAGTATTTGAAGCCAACTAAAAATATGTTGACCGTGAAGATCCTCCTGGATAAAGTAAGGCCATGGATGTGTGGTTGAACCTATGTAGAAGGTTCTAAATTGTCTTGTTTAAATAATAGCTTGAGGCAGGTGCACTTCACCCCTCGGAAAATGCTGGTGTAAAATGATGAAAGAACAAGGAGAAAGGATGATTTGTTGTTAGGAATAGAAGGCAACATGATTGTGCCTTTAGGAATTTCATGTAAATGATTGTGAACAGATCACGAGTGAAACAATTTAAATAAATAAGCATATAAAACTTGTAAAGTGTGCCTATGGTAGACATAGTATGTTGATGCACGGGGTTAAGTGCATGGAAGCACAGTTTGAAAGAAGGTTGATAACATAAATATACATGTTTGAATGTATATTTGGAATGCATAATAATAATGCATGATTATATTCCTTATGGAATATCAGGAAAGATTATGAAATAATGAATATGAGATTGACTCAGGGTTGATATTATTTTAGAAAGGAAGGAACAGGCAATAAGGAAAGTCACATGTTGAAGAAGTTCCTTGTGGAAGAACTATCTAAAGAGATATATCAAGAGAACAAAGGCATAACATTAATGACAGTTGGAAAATTAGGCAGTGGAATACAAGCCCATTTGTATAAGAATCATGGATTACATTTTAAAATATAATGCATCGATGAAGGGAATGCAAGTGAATGATTGATCACCTTAATTTCAATTATGGTTGAGGTGCATAGATGCACTTCCATGATCTTGAATTGTGAACTATTTTTGGATGATGTAGTATGATGCTACATCTAGCAAGGGTCAAGATGAAGACTTGGCTGAAACTTCCCAAGGAAGAGAGGTAGAAGATCCCAGAAGGGGATGAATTTCATAAGAAATAAATGAGAAAAGGAGGAACACTTTCCTCACTTTAAAACTTTGATTTTCTTAACATAGTTGTAAAACTTAAAAATAACAGTTGTGAAAGCAAAGGAAAATAAACAAATGAATATGTTTAAAAAGAATGACCTTGGTTACAATCCATGTTATGCAAAGGCAATGAAGCCTTGGAAATAGCTCAGTAGAACTGGAATTTTTCTAATTGTGTAAAGGAGTTGGAAAAAGGGAAGAGTCACTTAACTCCTTTCTTAGTGTTTATTTTGTTTCTCTAGGATGAGAAAACTGAAATGTTGCTATGTGTGGATGATTCCAGCATGAGAATGTTGGTAGCTACATGATTGTAGAGACACCATAAATTTTAATTATGTTTACACTCATGGAAAACATTGAGTAATATGATAGAATGCATACATATATCCTAGAACATACCTGAAATATTTTGTTGATCTGAATACTATGGTACATGCATTTTTTTAACATGACAACCAATATAATTATGAAATGTGATGATGCATGTTATGTATAGGAAACGAATTAGAGATATTGGGGAAGGACACCTGCCAATGGTGGACAAACTCAGGTAGAGAATAAATAAGATAAATTTGTTTATAGAAAATATTGATGAAGGGACTTTGAGAATCCCCATGAAGCACCACTGATGAGGTAATATCATAGAGGTGCTAGCATCCAAAACAAGTATAAATAATTCTTGCATATGTAGCATGAGAATAGAAATGGATTGTGTAAGAATACCTTCTGAAATATTTATATCTCGATGATATGCATGTAAAATTTATTGGTTATTGCATGTCATTGACACCCAAGAGGGATAAGGTTCAGGAAAATAATATGAAAAATGGAGGGTAAAACCTCTGGGATTCAAGGAGGTTTAAAATCCTTGAATGAAAATTCATAAACAAATGTGGCATATATATAATAATTAGTCATGAATGGTTATGAACATAAGTGCTCATAAAAAACACATTGGTCAATGCATGCCTATGTTTATATGAAATTTTAATTTCATATTGTGTTATGTCGATTTGAGGATATGATCAACTCAAGCAAGAGGAACAGTCTTGTTGTGATAATGAATGTTGATAGATAATCCATGTTATGAGAGGATAGTTGAGTCCCAACACACCATGGAAAGGGTACCTAATATGAAAAGTAATCAATATAAAATCAATGCAAGGGTGCATTGTGTGCAAATGTGGCCATAGGCATTGACATATTGGTTAAATTTATTTAATATTTAAATTGCACTTAAAAATTTGGTATGTTGAAATGAAGCATGGGTAAAGAATGATATTTCATTTTTCTTTATGTCATTGAATAGATGAAAGTGATTTGATTGTTAAAATGCAGAGTTTTGAAAATATAATGTGCATGAGAACTAACAATTTGTTTGGTTGTGTGTGAATATGGAATGAGGAAGAATAGTCTTGGATATGGTAGAAAAAGTAATCCCATAAGGAAGACCAATGCATGCTGAGACAAACTAATATGAGAACTAAGTCTCATACTTGTGAATATGGTTCATGTATGGAACTGATTTGGAAATGGAAATGTGAAATTTGAAATCTGTGGGAAACGAATTTGAAAAGTTTGATTAAACTGATCATAGAATCTCACAGTTATTGTATGTATGTGACACACATGAGATGAAGGATCTGTCTTGTAGGGATATATGATGGTTTTCAAGATGCGAATGCATGGAAATGGCTACTATTGTGATAGGAGAACCATGTGATATTCCATTATCACCATAAATAAGGTCATGTTGTTGTAACACACGCTGGAGGGATGCCTCAATAGATCAATTCAGATGGGTGCCTCACTTGTAAGACTTGGTAAAATCTTTGAAACTCTTCTTGTGTGAGAAATCCTTGGAAGACAATATGGATTGTCTGAGCGAATATATCGCAGAGAAAGGGATGCTTGAGCCTGAGCCTGGAAGGTAAGTGACTACAAGGAAGACGTGACTTCAATAATTCTTGTAAATTGTTGATTGGGATCATGAGTACAATAGGTATGTCAAGGAAAACAATGATCCAAGTCAGTGAGACAACCATATGGATGTAGATCCAGGAACTTCAAAGATAATTATTCTACAAATCTGTAAATTATTCCTCTTGAACTGTGAACAACAATAAAAAAAATAATTCATAAAAATGGACTAATGTGCTTATTTTTGAAATTTTTATAGGATGTTTTGAAATACCAGAGTCTGAGTGAGGACACAACTGGGAGGAAAAAGAAGATAATGCTAAGGTAATTGAAAGACAAATACATGGAAGGTGTTTTTGAGAAGAACATCGAGGATGGTGTTCATTTGAAGGGGAAGGGGATTGTAATACCCCATTCTATAAACCATGATTATATGTATTTAATGATTATTAATGATTTCCATACAATGTAATATGAACAATGTAATTTTATTTTTGCAACTAGTTGACTAGTGGGTGAAGCCTTGAAAGTACTAGCCATGATACCACTAGAGGAGAGAAGGAGGGAGACTATTGAGGGGGGGTGAATTATGCTAAGATGACCCAAATATTCTTACTAATGTGTTTAATTTGGAAATAATAAGTTATTGACCTTTCCTAGTTTTTATACAAATCAATTAATGAGAAGGGGTTGGTAGTTAAATAACCAACTACCCCAATGAATAGAAGTATGGGGAAGCATTGGTTAGGACAACAGAATTTGTCAGCCAAATCTACCACCACATACCCATTCCACAATCCCTAAGTTTAACCCATGTGGAAACCACATATTTATTCTGACAGAAGAAAACAATGGGACTCGTCGAGAACCTTCCCAAGTAACTACATGCAAGAACTGCATGAGAAAAAAGGGGAGATAGAACAGGTATCTATGGTCGGAGACAGAACTCAGAGGAGTTATGATTAAAGTTCTGTAGAAAAATTGAAATATAGTGTGTTGGATAGAGGAACACCATAGGCTCCTGAGTCATTTTCTTGACTTGATGAATCGACATAGAGATAATTCCCCGATGGTATCATGGTATGCCAAGGGGGTGGCCACTGTCCAAGTTACTGAGCGAGCAGATCCTATGGTTGAGTGTCATACAAATGGATCATATTTTAGGTGAACTAAATATCTAGGCAAGGCTAAAAGATAACATTAATATACAACATAATGGTCCTTCTATCACTAGGCTCTAGACTATGAAGGAATCCATTTTAGATGTGGATGATTCCATGCATGTGGACACCTAGCGAGAAATTTCACTCTAGAGAAGAAGTGTTGATATCAGTTCAAAATGTTATTGATGAAAAAGAAAAAGAAAGACCAAGTGTCTCATACAAGAAGTCACTGACCCCACATGGGTTACCTCCTCCCTCGGATAACCCCTATAAAAATCAAGATACTAAAAGAAAAATATTTTTTTTCCGAGTAGAGTCACCTCCAGATATACTCTTAGTAAGATTCCTCTTTCCTCTCATACAGTTTCTTCCTATTCCAAAGAGTGTATCTCATATAGCTCAAAATAAGTTCCTGTGTTTGGGGACCCTTCTAAAAAATATTTCCTTTTGGAACTTTCAAGATACTTTGATTCACATCCTAACCCTTTGATCCCCATTTATGTGTCTATCATTTTATTCCCCACTATATCCTCCTCCATTCTCTATTATCATCGTTCTCTCGACCCTTCTATGATCCCTACCTCACTTCCATGCTCTACCCCCTGAAATGAAATCTTTGCTCCCACTCTCGGCCCCAAAATCTTATTTTTATAGGCATCCTATAAGGTCTTGATAGGTACAAGGAGACATATATAAAGGATCCAAGAGAGAGAGAGAATGATTCATTTCCTTAGAACAAAAACAAGCCACCTTGGAAATTTGAGCAGGGAGATAAAAATATCTAATTGGGACCCTTAGATCAACTTCCCCTAGCCAGGTGTGAAAATGATTATCCTCTCTAACAATTGTCACGGGCTAGCCAACCCCACCAAAAATTCTTCCATTAGAAGACTGTCAGAGATCCATGATCTCACTATTCTTCTATTAAATTAACTATGATAGGTGGTGATAAAGAAATAAAAACCTTCTCTGCATCCTATATTGAATGGGAGTTTTTGGCCTTGTATTCCCATAAAAGATATGGTGGGTTTTTTACTAGATGGAAAACAATCTCTTTAAAATTGATCAACTCATGGGCCATGCAAAAATATTTTTCAATACCCTCTACCTACTTTGGATCGTGTTCTCAGAAGGGGTGATTTGAATTTCACTTTGGAGGATTATGATATCTATGGTTTAGCGAATTAGAAGGACCTTCTAGTATACTTCTTCTTGTAAAATCTGGAGGACATGGGTAATTTTTACATTCATCCAATAAAATACTCTCCCACCTAGAGGAACATGCTCTCAGCTATAGATAGAGTTTCAAAATGTTTAGAAATATTTCTTTTCTTTGTAGGTCCTTATTTAGGAAAACTTTTGGACTCGATAATTAGTACCCTCACAGGGTGGGGCTTGAGATCACAATCCAATTCTCTTAGATATTTATCCAAGAACAAAAAAACCACCTAGCCCCTTCAAATTCAACCCATGTTGGTTGGAGGAATATTCCTATATCTAGGACATCAAAACTAATTAGATTTCCTACAATCCAAATTTACCATAATCTCCCATGATTTAGTTTTTTTCTAATATCAAAACGAAAAAACATGTCTCAATTTCTTGGAATAAGGACAGAAGGAAGAAGGAAATCAACACCTTGCTAGATATAGAACATAAATTAAAATACATGCAAGATAAGGAGGTTGATGAACCTGTCTCCAAAGCACAAAAATAAGATTTACAAAGACTAGAACAAAGAAGAAGAAAAATCCTATTGAACAGGGAGAAGGAATAGTGCTTGAGGAGTTGACCCCTCTGGTTACAAGTAGGAGAGGAAAATACTAAATGTTTCCATCATTTTGAAAATGGTAGAAATGATTCCAACACAATTTGTTCCATTGATAAACAAGATGGAACAAAATGTTCATCCTTTGAGGATATAGTAGAGGAAATATCTACTCATTTGAAATCCCATTCAAAATTTACCCTAGAGCCACCATAGATACAATTCTCTAGGTAGCAGGTTTCTTCCCCAGTTTCATCAATCAAGTTCAAGGAAATGAAATCCTAATGGAGGAAATATCCAAGGAATAATTGTGAAGGACACTACAAAATTTTCAAAAGGATAAGAGTCATGGCCCGGATGGTTTCACTATATAATTCTACACCGGATGTTTTGACTTCCTAGGAGAGGTTCTACTAAAATTGGTGGAATGATCAAGAAAAAGGTGACAAATACTTGCTCCCTTCAATGCCACATTAATTTATGTTATCCCAAAGGCATATAACCCCCAAACTTTTGATCAATTCAGAGCTATTTCCCTCTACAACAACATGTACAAAATCATCTCAAAGTTGATTGCCTCCAGGTTGAAAAATCATTCAGTGGAATATACAAAATATTTTCTTAGCAGAGGAGAACATGATAATGGGTAGAGTCCAGGAGGATGTTTAGAGAAAGAGGAAAAGTATTTCGGACAAAGAAATGTTGGAGTTAGTGAAGGAATGGGTCCCTAACCCGAGGCAATCCCGCACTAGGGACACCAAGTTCTTCCGACTAGTGGAGGTTTATTGGATGATGAAATTTATGGTGGCCTAGGCCTTGGTCCATCAGAAAGCAGAGTTGTTGGCCACCCACCAGGAAATATGGGTACTGGAGGCCAAATTTGAACTTTTCTGCAAAGAAAAATTCAGCATCAAGTTCCAGGAAAGGAAAAAGACCACCACATAAATGTAGAGGGATGAATTTGATGCAAGAAAGGAGATAAGATGCACCAGAAAAAAACCAATTTCGGTGGTCGAGGAC
>JASDQU010751752.1:22022-38011 GCA_032191745.1 Picea mariana
CTACTGATTGGATGCATTGGACTACAAGCCAGAGAGGAGATCAATGTTTTTGACATATTGGAGTGGTAAGAAGGCCAACGGAGTAAAGCATCAAGCAGGATGAGGTAATTTCCAGTACACACATCAAACCTAATCTGAATGAATTTCCAGTAAACACATAAAATATGTAACTCTGATGTGAATTTTTAATTGATGCATCAAACCTAAATATGTGACTCTGATATGATTTAGGTCTAATAGATTTACGATTTATGATTGGCTTTACAGTTTTAGGTTCTTTGTAACTCTGATATAATTTAGGTTTATGTAACTCTGATATGATTTAGGTTTATGCATGCATGCGAGCTCGCCATTGAAGGCAGTACACGAGCCTGCCTGCCTTAATTGGTGGGCCTGCATGCACAAGATATTGCTTCCCTAGTAGTCATCTATCGATACGCCAGAAGATATTACTTGAACCCAAAAAGGCAAATCATGAAAGTCGATAAGCTTGAACACTAAAAAGGCAAATCATGAAAGGTGTTTGGTCATAAGATATTGCTTCCCTATATCGTAATCATCGATCGATATGCAGGACATAATAAGCCTTAAGGTGAATACATAGAGATTTCGATGGTCGTGCTACTGATTATGGTGGCGGGATATTCGCTTTTAAATACTAATAATACACATGGTTACACTTACTCCTGCTGCATCCTGCCATGCTATTATATTCATTGAAACACATGTTTTTTTGATTGAGTTTCACATGGAAGAAGTTTTTTTGATTGAGTTTCACATGGAAGAAGAAAGGAAATTTGAAGAAAACATTCTATAACGTCGTAACTAAGAACCCTAATTAGGTAGATTGTTAACTGAAAACTCTAATTATTTATCCAGGTATGGTTGTAGGCTTGTAATTACGCCAGTGACTCCTCGAACCGGGAATATGCATTTGCCTCTCAATTCCATGCATACCATTTCTGGTTGAGTAGGTCAGCGGGCCATCCACCCAAATAAAATTGATAAAATGGTTCTAGAAACTCAATAAAACCTGCTCTTGTCTATTAATTGTCATTTGCAAAAATGAAGTACACCCATTAACAGCATAAAAAGAGGTATAAAATTTGTTTCAAAAGACATATTCACAAGAAAGTCGTTTATTCACAACTGTAGCATTACACATGATTAATATTCACAAAAAAGTCATTTAGCCAATACTAGGCTTGAACACTATGCATGTGGTCTTTGGTAAATGAAACTCTACAAAGTAAAGCAATTCAAAAGCTACTAAACTATAAATATAGTATTCATTACTTTGGTTTAATTAGTTATATTGATGATGATGAACTTCCACTAAGATTTATTAGACCTTAAGAGGATAAGTAATTACTTGTAATTTTTTAGAATTTTGTTTCTGTATTAGAAAAACAATAAGAAAAACTTTTCAAGATCACCATATTTTTATTGAGTTAAGAAATTAGGAAGATTAATAGTATGACAAATATTTTGAAAATAAAAATAACAATAGATTGATAGTGTAACAATTACTTTGATTTTATTAGTTACATTACTTTGATTTCATTGAATTAATTATTTATATTACTTTAGTTTCATTAATTAATTACATTATTTTAATAATCATTACTTTGGCAATTAAATGTACATTAAAATACAACCCAGCTAAAACATATGCCAAAAACTCTAATGCATGTAAATCTGTAAAGAAATAAGGTGTTTCTTCAACCATTTTTTTGTGTTTCTCCAGCTCTCATAGTTGTTAAAACCAGCATTAACTATAAATTTATAATGGGTCGAAACACTCTAATATCAAATGTAAATTTCTTTGTTTTTAAATTTATCATAGTTTGAATTATTTAATACAATCATTAATTTAGAGTAAAAATAAATTTAAATTTAAATTTAAGTTTACAGTAGACATCAATTCATCTTAAAATTATAAGTACTTTGCTCCAAATATATTCTATAATAAATTTAAATTTAAGTTTACAGTAGACATCAATTCATCCTAAAATTATAAGTATTTTAATCCATTGAAATTTTAAAATTATATATTTTAAAATAAATTTAAATTTAGATTTACAGTGAACATCAATTCATCTTACTCCATTTAAAAGTTTCCCAACTTTTAAAATAAATACTCCACCCATTATTAAATCATTTAAATAAAACATACAATAATAAATAATAATAAGTAAGAAGTGGAATGTCCACTTAAACACTAAAATTGTTTTAAAAATCTAACACACTTTTTAATCTAAATTATTTTTATAACTATACAACTATTTAATTCTGGAAAATTATTTTTAAAATCAAATATTTTTTAATCCAATTTTTTTTCATAACTATTTTTTTTTCCATAAAAACTTTTAAAATAAATACTCCACTCATTATTAAATCATTTAAATAAAACATACAATAATAAATAATAATAAGTAAGAAGTGGAATGTCCACTTAAACACTAAAATTGTTTTAAAAATCTAACACACTTTTTAATCTAAATTATTTTTATAACTATACAACTATTTAATTCTGGAAAATTATTTTAAAAATCAAACATTTTTTAATCCAATTTTTTTTCATAACTATTTTTTTTTCCATAAAATGTTTAGCTTTATATTTATATAGAGATATAAACTATTCATTACAAAATACCATTATCAGAGAAACCTCAATACAAACGATAAGAAATTCACTAGACCTTAGGATACAACCAACTGACAAAAAAATGCCAACAAAACCCATCCTATCTTGGAACTCCAAACCAAGACTACCAGGAAACTCATAAGACTTTTACTTACTAGACTCCGAGCGAAAGGAAAACATACTGACACATGCTAGAAAAGATCTATGTACATATGAGGACCTTCATGTTCCCCAACACATTGAAAATATTCAATTTTTCTAGGGGGCTTTAGAAGCGCCTGCTTTGACAGGCTATCCGCAGTAGTATTTTCTTCTTGATACACATGCTGAAAGGTGATATCTTGGAAAATATTTATAAGTTCATAAATTATGTCCTTCGAGCATGTCACACACCCACTACAGGGCATAGAATAAAAATCCAATTTCTCTTTCTTAGTTAGTCGAATCCTTCATCCATTGTCTCTAATCTTAGGCAATGGACCTTCAAAGTTCCCGAGCTAAAGCAAGCCTTCAATTCCCTGCTGGAATCTCACGAACAAATCCATGGTCCCTTAGTAGAACTCCGCCTGCGTGACTAAGCACCAAGTGTGAGCTCCTTCCTCCACATGACCACTACTTGCGACCACAGAGCCTAATCAAAAGGTGCGTCGTGTTTAGTGATACCGGGATCCCAATGCCAAGTGCCTCGTTCCTCTGAATCTTGAAACCCCGAAAAGGGCTAACGGGTGGTAAGCCCTTCCCCTATCTTGACCTCATGTGACCACTACCCTATGACCACGCTCTTATAAAAAATGGGTTCTACCGGGAATCGACTTTCATTTTTTTGGTGGCAATGGACCCTTGTCCCTCCAATCTCTGAGACCCGAAATGGGGCTAAGGTTCTTGGCTCCTTCCCTTATCTCCGCTCACACGAACCTATCCTGTGGGCTGGGGCTGCTCCTCCGATTCCTTCAGATTTTGCGATTCGGGGAATCATGATGTAGTGCCCCTTCTCCTTTCCTTTTCAAATCCTCGATGAATTAAATCAACGGTCCATATCTGAGTTAGATCCACGACCCACAAGCCCCATGATATAACGGCTGTGATCTCGCTTAAACCAACGACTTGGATTAAGTCGTGATTTTTCGACTCGCAAGTTCTAAGAAATCCTCTCGTTGACTTCTTTCAACAATGAGTCATCGAAATGCCTGACTCTCACCACGTGTAACCTTGATGGATGACTGTGATCTTTTCGCAGAATCCCCTTTCGCGAATTTCCTTCGGTCTTCACCCGAGTTTCCCTCGATGTCCAATTCGTCGATGGATGTGGATCTTTGCCACGTGTCACCCCAGATCCAATGGTCCAGAATGACTCTCGCGATTTCAGCGATTGCGAGTCCTCGTTCTTCGCCACTCTTCTATGCCTAAGTGTTGAAACCCTGACTGCTTCTGGATCTTTGCCACGCGTCCTCCACAGTGGACGGTTAGGATTCAAATGGCTTCCAACTCATTGGGGATTTGAGACCCAAGGCATAACCTTGTTCTCCCAACTCGCAATCCTCGATCCCCGATCCCCTGAAAAGAACTAGCGGTTCAGATCTAACTTAGATCGATAGCCTTGGTTCCATCGCTTCTTGCAAAGACAGAGGGGGTCTAGGTGTTAACATCTACGCTTCTCCTCTAGATCCATGGGTCCTGATGGGCCTGGGATACTCCCGAAACAGATCTCATCCATTCGTCTAGCAAATGAGAGGGTCCACCCTTTGGCTAATTGGGCTTGCTATCCCTTATGAACTTCGGCGACCTGACAGAGATGCCTCCTTAATTCGCCGAGCTATGAACTCTGGCACAGGGGTAATGTAAACTCGTGGGTTTACTATAACGATAGTCATTTCAAGGAACTCACTCTGACTCTGGAATGTGAGGAAACTCCCTGGGGAAGGTGCCTTTGGGTAATTAAACTAGACCATAACGCGAGTTAAGTAAATGGGACAATTCTCAAGGGAACAGACTCGTATTCTGAACTTATTTATTCTATACATAAACCAGTTATGGACATACAAGTATAATCATACATCCATTATTCCCAATCAAAACACAAGGTAATCACTTCTATATAGAAACCATTTATGAGCGTATAAACATGAGCATGCATCCAGGATATTCAATTCAAAATACAAGACATAAACACTTATTAGAAACACCAGGAGTGACGCAGCTGCTGAGAGGGGTGCTCGTTTCCACCCAACCGTAGGCTCAGTGACTCCAAATGGATTTACCACTAGCCACCCTCGAGCTAGACCACGACTTTCTGAGATTCAATCTCTTACTTTCAGCTCAACAGAAGTCAAGGACGAAGGTTACTCTCCTTCTCCTATGTTCAGAACTCCCTTTGTTTTCATAATTTCTCCTTTGTGATCCTTGTCGTGTGCGCTCCCTGCCCTTTACCACTCTTCCTTTCTTGCCTTTCTCTGCAATATTTCCTGTGGCACGAATTTCCCCATCTGTGGTCAGGTCTGAGAGCTTCTACGGATGGGCGGTTCACCCCCATCCCCTCATTAATTCTTGAGGAGCCTTCCCACGTACCTTCTTGATGGGAAATTCATTCCAAGGTCAGAGAGTTGCTTTGGTCTTTGAGCAAGTAAGAACTAGTATGGTACTGGTTAAGTGGAAGTTAGCGCAACCATTCCAGGTCCCTTCCACCACCTTTCATTAGCTGTCATGGTCTCTTTTAGCACATCCCCCCTCCCAACAGTCGTGCAACACATATTCATAACATAATTTACATTCATCAACCTTTTATACAAAGGTCCATCAAATCAAACATTCACATCTTTGAGTTTGCCATAGTTCTTGGCCAATATAGTTATTTTTACAGACTGGGGGAAACAAGGTGTTACAATTCCCTCCCCCTTAAAGGAACATCGTCCTTGATGTTCTATCTATCAATATGACGTGTATGTATAGAAGTAAACAAAGTCGGATATGCTTGTTTCATGGCATCTTCCATTTCCCATGTAGCCTCATCTTGGCCAAAATGTTTCCACTGCACCTTGACTTGTGCAATGGTTCAGTTCTTGAGTGGGGTTTCCTTTTTGTCCAGTATGCATTGAGGTTATGGCAGAAATTCTCTCTCCGGTTCCACCTGGATCACAAACCAATCAATTATATGATTAGAATCGTGTACATATTTCTTCAATAATGAAACATGGAAAACATTTGTGCTTTTACTGTGGGAGGAAGTGCTAGCCTATAGGCTACAGGTCCCACTCTATCTAGAACTTCAAAGGGTCCACAATACCGAGGTGCCAACTTGGCACAAGCTCCCATCCTCAGGGAACTCTTCCTGGGCCTAACTCTGAGATATACGTAGTCTCCCGTCTTGAATTCTCTTGTAGTTCTCTTTCGGTCAGCGTAACTTTTCTGTCTGTTCTGAGCGACCTTTAGATTTTGTTTTATCTGAATCACTTGTTGTTCCATTTCTTTCAACATGTCGGGTCCAATAGTAATTTTGTTTACTGGATTACTCCAACTAACTGGAGTGTTGCATGGCCTACCATAGACGACTTCGAAAGGACTCATCTTCAGGGATTCTTGGTTGCCGTTATTGTAGGCAAATTCCACCAATGGAAGGTAATCTTCCCACTTTTTAGGTTGATGCATTACNCCATCGGTTTGAGGATGATAGGCTATGCTAAACAATAATTTGGTCTCTAGACCAACGATCAAGGATTTCCAAAAGTTGGAAGTAAATTTTGTGTCTCTGTCAGACACGATCTCTTTAGGCATAACATGTAGTCTGAATATCTCCTTCATGAATATTCCGGTGATATCTATTGCTTTGCAAGTCAAATTGATGGGGATAAAATGGGCGAACTTGCTCAACTTATCCACCACCACCATGATGGCGTCATTATGTCTGGCCAATGTTGGTAGTCCGGTGATGAAATCCATGGATATGGTCTCCCATTTCCATTATGGGATTGGTAGAGATTGTAATAATCCTATTGGGTGTCGATGTTCTGCTTTAACCTGTTGGCATTTTAGGCACTTAGTGATCCAGGTGGATCATCTAAAAATTCGATAGAGTTAAAGTATTCAAAATGCAAATTAAAGCTTACAAAGTGGAAGAGCTCGTCAACATATTTCTGGTGACGTTCGTTTTGGGAAAAACGACCTCCAGATGACAAAGATATCAACAGTTCAAGTTTCATAAAAGATGGTTAAAAATGGTTAAAAAAAATGTAATTTGGGGCTATGGGAATTGAACCCAAGACCTTAGGATAAGGCCACCATGACCCCATGGTTGGAAAAAAAGGGGGTGGTCAAGGGCTTAGCCCTCAATCTTGCCAACACCGAGGCCCCCTTGGTATCTAAATGGTTATTATAAACCTTACCATATGCCTCCACAAGCTTTGCCATTAAATCAACCATATGTTATAAATGTGCCATATATACAAACCATAAGCGCCAAACCATATAATATATTCCATAAACCATATAAAATATATATAACATATGTTAGACCAAATATCATATGTTAAAACCAAATCGCGCCAAGCCAATCACATATGCGTGGGAGGAGAAGCCCATGGGTTTGACCCTGGGACTTCCACCCCCTAACCACCACATCTACCAACGCACCATCGCCATGAGACGTGGCAAGAGGTGTCAGATTAACCATAAAAACTATCGATTTTGGTGGGATTTGGGTAGGCGCGTGGCCTATGGCCATGCCCCCCTTTTGGGTTTTTACCATTATTTAAATGAGCCATGGGCACGGATTCCGAGGGAGAGAGTTTGATGCAGGCAGAGACTAGCACACAACTCGAGGTAGTTTTGCATGCGGACTGAGGTGGTTTTGCACGTATATCAAGGTGAATTTGCACATAGACTTGAGGTGGTTTTGCATGCAGATAGAGGTGATTCTAGATTTGCATGCATCCCGAGGTCGTACGGACTGTACAGATCAGAGGTAGATTTTGGGAATTGTACTAAGAAGGGCATTCTGAGTCCAGTTCTGAAATATATCGAGTTTATACTCAAAAGTCTTGGTTTTTTGCAAGGATTACAGATCCAACTTCAGTTTTTGCATTCAGGCATCCAAACAGAAAAGTGCTCACATAATCTTTTGGATACACAGAAAGGTATTCATGTTCATACTTAAAAGTCTCAGAATTTCATCTTGTAGTTGTTGTTGAAGTCTGTTATTGTATATGACAGACAGAAATCAGAAGTCACTTTGTAAGCATTTGAATACTTAATCTATCGGCCTTCCCATTTGGAAAGTGGCCCGGAGACGTAGCCAAGGGGTCTGGTGAACTGCGTTACCAATTCTTGTTCATAGATGGTTCGCTTACATATTTATGTGCTTATGTGCTTGATGAATGTTATTTAATTTTGCATTACAAAGGTGGTTAATAGTTAAAAATTCACATGAAAATAATGGTTAAAGATCTTAAATTTCAGATCACTTAGCTAAATAGTTAGCTATGTCTTTCTTTAACCCAGGCCAATAGAATTATTTCCTAATGGTTGTGATCATCTTCTGATATCTCAGGTGACCAGTATATGGTCTCTTATGTAGTTCATCCATTATGAACCTCTTCAAGTCGTCACAGTTTGGAATATATAATCTGTTTTTGTAAGTTAGCAACCCTTCCTCGAGTATTTGGTAGCCTTCGTACTTCATCCCTATAGGATCTTGCCTTAGGTATGAAGTCACGGTCTTAAAGAATGAATATGTCTCTTGTGCATTCCTAACTCTTTCCTTGACATTTCTCTCGCAGGTGCTCACCGCTGCCAGGTGAACTGTTTTCATACTTCTGCTAAGGGCATCGACCACCTTATTTCCCTTTCCTTTGATATGTTTGATTTCAAAATCAAACTCGCTAAGGAGGTCCATCCACCTAGCTTGTTTAGCATTGAGTTTTGGTTGGTCATACAGATGCCACAATCCACAATGGTTTGTCCTGAGTACGAATTTCCTTCCCAGGAGGTAATGCCTCCACATTTTCAAGGCGTGCATTATGGAGGCCAACTCTAGATCACGGGTCACATAGTTGACTTCGTGCTCATTCAATTTTCGGGATTCATAGCAGAATACACTTCCTTCTTGAATAAGGACTCCTCCGAGCCCTTCCTTGCAGGAATTTGTGCACACTAGGAAGTCAGTTTCGGGGTCAGCGATCTTCAGCACGGGTGCATGGGTCAGAAGGTGTTTCAGGGATTGAAATCTTTCTTCACATTCTTGTGTCCACGTGAATTTAGCTCCCTTCTTCTGGAGGGAAGTGATTGGACAGCCAATCTTGGAGAATCCTTTTATAAATATCCTATAGTATCTTGGTAAGCCCATAAAGGATCTGATATCCGAAACATCCTTTTGGGTAGGCCATTCCATGATAGACCTGATCTTGCCAGGGTCTACTGCTACCCCTTATTTAGATATGACATGGCCCAGGTAATGTATTTTCTTCTGGAAAAAGTCACACTTGCTAAATTTGGCATAGAGATGATATTCTCTTAGCACTTGAAGCACAAGTCTAAGATGTTCCTCATGTTCCTCTCTATTCTTGGAATAGATTAATATATCGTCAATGAAAACCAATACAAATTTGTCTAGGAATTTGCTGAGCACATTGTTCATCAAGCACATAAAAGTGGTAGGGGCATTGGTTAATCCAAATGGCACCACCACAAACTCGTAGTGACCATATCTCATCCTGAAAGCAGTTTTGTGGATGTCTTCACCCTTGATTCAGACTTGATGGTATCTAGATCTTAAGTCAATATTTGAGAAAATGGAAGCACCTCCCAATTGATCAAACAAGTCATCGATCCAGGGTAAGGGGTACTTGTTCTTTATGGTTACCTTATTGAGTTGTTTATAATCTATGCACAGTCGGAGGGTTCCATCTTTATTTTTCACGAATAGGACTGGTGCTCCCCATGGGACACACTGGGTCGGATATAGCCTTTGTCCATCATTTCTTTTAGTTGTAATTTAATCTCAACTAGCTCGGGTGTGCTCATCCTATAGGGCGTCCTAGACACTAGCACTTCTCCTGGTGCAAGTTCTATTGAGAAGTCAATGTCCCTTCTCGGAGGTAGACGTGGTACCTCTTCTGGAAATACATCTCTATATTCTCTTAGTATGGGGTGGTCTTCGAGGCTTGGTTTTTCATCCTCCACCGACTCCAACACATGTATCGCATATAACGGACATCCCTTTCTGCAATACTTTCTCATTTGAAGGGCTGATATTCGTCTCATCGAGACAGGTTTCTAGATCCCTTGAAGGGTTATCCTTCTTCCTTCTCCACTTACACATTCTAAGGTTTTATGGTAATAGTTCAATCTGGCTTTATATGTGGTTAGCCAATCCATACCAATCAATTGGTCATACGATCCTAGGGGTAGTATGTTAAGGGTTTCTTGGGTGGGGAATTCACCCATAGTGAATTGGCAAGCTGGTATAACCTTCACTACCTTTCTTTTGGTGCCAGTGGGTAACTGTACCAACCATGGCTTGGCATGTTTATGTGGATGTAATATACACTTATCAATAGCCCGAGGAGCTATATAACTTGAGTTTGAACGAGGGTCAATTAGAATAGACACTAGGTGGTTGGTGATCATACCTTCCATCTCCACCACTGAAGCTTGGTGGTCATCTTGTTTATTATCCGCGGCTGCATAAATTTGTGGCATACTCCTGGCCACATCATTGATGGTGGTAGCTTCTTGGACATTGTAAATTATTCGACTGTTCTATTATCGGTGTGGGCAGTCCCTCGGTAGATGTTCTTCTCCACAACCCCAACATTTCAAGGGTTCTTTCTTTGGGTTATCAGTATTTCCTGGGGTTGACCAAAAATTTTTATTTCCGCTCTGGGAGGGGAAATTCTGTTGGTGTACACTTCGGGCAGGAAAGCTCATCTTGGTATCCTTTTATAGTTTTTAAACCTTGGGGATTTAAATCCCTTTTTCTGGAATCCCGAACTGTTCTTCTGCTTCGAGCCTTCACGAGGCTCTGTCCGATGCCCAAGTTGTTCGTAACAATATCTTGCCTTTCAGATTGTGTCTTCTAGGGTCTTTGGTTCATCGAACTCAATCTGGTTCTGATAGTCCTTGGGTAGCCCACTGATGAATCGTTGCACCTTTGCCTTTTCTTCTTTTATCTAGGGTACGTACCTCAACAACTCAAGGAATCTGCTGACATATTCCTCTATGGTGAGTTGTCCTAGCTTGAGTTCATAGAATTCTTTAGTCTTTTCGTCGAAATGCTTTTCCGATAGATACTTCTTCCTAAAGTATTTTTCAAACCGTTCCCAATACAGGTCTTCTTCACGAATTCCTTTCACATTCTTAAGGTCTTCCCACCAAATGGAAGCTTTTCCATTCAGGTTGAAAGTGGCTACTTAGGCTTTCAAGTTTTCTGAGAAGTCATGGACTTTGAAATACTTTTAGCACATCCCCCCTCCCAACAGTCGTGCAACACATATTCATAACATAATTTACATTCATCGACCTTTTATACAAAGGTCTATCAAATCAAACATTCACATCTTTGAGTTTTCCATAGTTCTTGGCCAATATAGTTATTTTTACAGACTGGGGGAAACAGGGTGTTACACAACAGTCCGAGGTAATCACCTGAAGACGACCCTTGCCTTTCAGCCAGTTGATGATAATCTTTGAGTTGCCCTGAACATAGAACTCCGAAATGTCAAGCCGAATAGCTAGAGTGAGAAGTGCCCATGCACCCAACAACTCTGCTCTGGTATTAGTTCTTGGACCACAATTAAAATACCAATTAAAAATATTGTTCTTGTTGATCTGAATAACCCCTCCAGCTCCACTATTACGACCAGATGCATAGGTCGCCCCATCAAAACATCCAGTCATGCACCTTACCGTCGACCTCTTTGGCTTCCTCCTCATCTACTTTGTTCTTAAAGAAGGCTTGTATTCTCTCATTACAGATATGGACAGAAAATCCACCTTATGAACAGATGGCATCAAGTCCTCAAGGACGGTGTGATTTCTTTCCAACCATATGTTTCAACATATGAAGGCCGGAAGAGTAAGATAGCTTGAATTTTGTAATCTCCAATTCATAAAACACTCAAGAATGGTGTTGCCCGACCACAGTCCCAGAAATTTTAAAGTAATTTATGTTCTATCCCAAGCAACATTGGTAAATGGACATCCCACAAACAAGTGGAGCTTTGTTTCTGAATCCTTCTTACACAATGAACAGTAGGTCGGGCCCTTAAAACCTTTTCGCTGAAGATTATCCCACGAAATTACTTTGTTTTCCGCCACCAGCCAAGTAAACAATTTTAATTTTAAGGGGAAATCCCAGGACCAGAGCGCCTTTCTCCACCCTCCAATCATAAAAACATACTTATTTTTTTCAACTGTCTCGTAAGCATTTTTTACTGAAATCCTGCCTGACGAGTCTCCTCCTATCCATTTCAATTCATCTGGCCTCAACTGTAGTTGGATTCCACTGCTTATGATCACCCTTCGATAAACCTGCCATTCCACTACTAGAACCCCTTCTAATTCCAATTCATCACTGGTGATCCAATTGGGCCCGATCATACCCGGTCGAGGCGATCTATGGGCCTAATATAAATAATAGACTCCTCACTGATTTAATGCTAGAATTAAGTCTTCAGACAGGAGAGTTGCATCTCCCAACCCAAGAATTTGGTCTTTCCCAATTACAATCGAGGTTCCCGAACCCAGATACCAAACAAGCCATTGCAACAATATGTATAATGATTTCTGTATATATTTCCAGGTCTGGGATCCTGATGCTCCAGTTATCGGTATCGTCTAAAGCCAACACTCCACTGAGACAGAAGATAGGTATTTCTCTTTTAAAACACGGTGCTAAAGACCATCCACCATTAGGGCCCGACAAAGGGTGTTCGTCACCATAGCACGACTGAAACTAAACATATTCTGTAACACCCATCCCCCATAGCTCTTAGGATGAGCTATATGCTACCAACTACACAAATGGAAGCCTTTTTTGTTTCTTTTCCCATTCCATAGAAATTTGAAGACGACTTGGCAAATTCTGTGGAGAACCAAAGAAGGAATGTTTTCCAAAGCCAACCAATAAATTGGTTGGGTTTCTAAGACAACCTTAACCAAGACAAGGCGACCACCCAAAGTCAACCACCTATTACACCAATGACTGATTCTATTTTCATATTTGGATAAAATCCAATTCCAATCCTCATCTTTGAACCTGTCAGCTTTCAAAAATATAACCAAGATACTTAAAACCATTAGTAAGATTATTAATGCTATAAGGAAAAACTGCTTTTATGGAATCCAGAACTTATTGTTGCACACCGAACTGATAGAAGGATGTTTTTTGTGTATTTATCATCAGTCCAGTTGCATTGCAGAAAATAGCCAAAATATTTTGTATCTCTAACCACTCAGTAACTGAAGCTTTGGTCATTATGAGTATATCATCAACAAAAAGAAGATGGAGGATCCGTATAAGTCTTGTAACCTTGATACCTGACACCAAACCTTCCTCTTGACTTTTTTTTATAGCAATGCTCAAGCCTTCCATAACTAATAAAAAGAGCAAAGGTGACAGTGGACACCCCTATATGAGACCTCTTCCACCATTAAAGAATTTGGTTGATTCGCCATTTATAATGATAACATAGGTAGTAGTGGAGATACAACCCATAATCCACTTAGTCATCGGAAGACCAAAGCCACATTGTAAAAGAACTAGTCTGAGGAAATCCCAGCTTATGCAGTCATAACCTTTCTTCAAATCAATCTTGAGGATCATAGCTTGCATCTTTTTCTCCCTAATGTTGTGAATACACTCCTGCACAGTACCTATAGCATCAATTATTTGTCTTCCTTTTAAAAAGCCAAACTATTCTTCAGAGAGAGTATGTGACAAAATAGGTTCGATGCACTTAGCTATTATCTTTGTTATGATCTTATAGCATAGATTACATAAGGCAATCGACCGAAAGTCACCAAAGGATGTCAGTCCGTTTACCTTGGGAATAAGAGCAACAAATGTCGAATTTAATGATCTATTTACCTTACCAGATAAATGCGAATCTTTGACTGCCTCCAATAAGTCCTCAACAATCAAGTCATAAAAATGTAGGAAGAACTCCACTGTCCACCCATCATGACCAAGACTCTTGTCCTTGGTGAAACCCTTCAGAACCTCTAGAACTTCTTCCTTCATACATGGTTTCTCTAACATTAGAACCTCCTCCTCTGTAGTCAACATTGGATATAAGCGAACCAAATCTATCTTATCCACTATCGAATTATGAGAGTCTTTGTAAAAGGCAAATGTCTCAATGCTTCTGCCTTTATAGCCTCTTGCCCTATATGAACTTGATCATACTCATCCTTAACTTCCCAAATATGTTTTTTGTCCCTCCTAAAACTGGCGAACCGATGGAAATATTTGGTATTCTTGTCCCCCGAGAGTAACCATGTTGCCCTACTCTTTTGACGCCATAATTCCTCCTCATCCAGTAACAATCTATTTCTTTCAGTCTCAGGTGCTTTCAAGCATTGAATAGGTTCAGTAAATGTTTGATGTTCTAGACTCTCTTTGGTGAGAAATGCGATCTCTTCTTCTATCCATTCATAGGTCTGAAGATCGCTTTTTTTCTTAACCGCAATGCACTTCTTTACTCTTGCTTTTAGTCTGCATAACTTGCCCACCAGTCTTGTTTGTGCCCTAAGTCCCAAAGATTCATGTTGAGTATTCCACTCTTCCCTAACAAGATCACCGAATAACTCATCTTTCAACAACACCAGATTAAACTTAAGTGGATAGGAAACATACTTAAAACCATAATCCAGCTAGAAGAGCACTGGGGCATGGTCCGATATAAATGGGAGTTCCACCCATGATCTAAATAAAGCAGAATCATTAAGAAGCTCTGTTGAAGCATATACCCTGTCTAATCTTTTTTGAATTCCATCCACCCCAAATTTGCAATTGCGCCAAGTTGGTACTACCTCGGCTGGCTTCACATCCACCAAATGATGTTTTGTAACAAGATCTCTAAAAAAAGTCGTCTGTGAGTCAATCAAGGCCTACACCCCCCAATCTCTGTCAACACCCGTAAAAAAGTTTAAATCTCCCGCAAGAATAAGATTACTCTGATCTAGTAGTCCTTTTGCTTCTAGATTCTCCCAAAAAAGTCTACGACCAATACATGGTCCATAAACATTAATCAAGCATATCCTTCTTTTATCAAGGATATGAATACCTGTCAATAAAATACCACCAGCGCACAAAAGGATGGAGTTCAACAATGTTCGGATTCCACACCGCCAGAAGTCCTCCCAACTTCCCCACAGAGCTCACTGCACTATACATCCAGGTAGGACATAAAGAGAACAAAAACTTCTTGGCCTTTCCTTCGTCACCTAGGGTCTCCTGAAGAAAGATTATGTCAGGTTTTGTGGTGGATAACAACCTACGCATAGAGGGAAATTTAAGGGGACCTCCCACCCCTCTTATATTCAGGGAGAGGAGGATAATGATTTATCCCTAGCCGGAGCTTTCATGCCTCTAAGCGCCCCCAAATCCATAGTTGTAGTAGAAGGTTGTTCTAAAGTAGACAAACGAAGCTCTTGTTTCTTCCGAGCACTCCTAGTTTTAATAGGAGATACTTTTGAACATAGACCCCTCGACCAGGCTAGTTTCCTTCTTGGGTCCACTCTGTCAGAGTTCAAGTCACGACTTAAGTCACAGCTCGGGTTTACATAAACTTCAGAGCCCCAAAAGGTCTGTAAAGGTATCGGGTTGGTAGTCTCCCTCATAGATGGAATTAGGGAGTCAACCACTGAAACTAATGATGGTTCCAAATCAGGTAGTATTGCAGGTGGTAAGGATTGTGTGTTCATTTCCATGGTGGAAAGAACTGGAGAGGCTATTGGAGAAGAAACATTAGAATCAACGAAAGACTGAGGCATGTGGGTCCTATCATCACCACAAAAGGGGGCTCCCTTGTCCACCGGGTCCACCATTTGCTCAGAAGCAATCGACGAATCATTGTGTAACAAGACTGATTTTTCCAAAAAGTCTCGTTCCCACAAAGAAAGCTTAAGAAAAAAAGATGGACATCAAGATTTTAGCTTACCAATCAGGGAGTTCGAGGCGCCATCCAAAAACTCATCCAGGCTCACAGCCTCACAGCCGCCCATTGATCCTTGTTCCTCTAGGCCTTCCTCAATGTAATGCAGGTCCTTTGTACAAGAGTCAAGGTCTTCATCTCCATATGAGAACCCATGCCCAGCATGGGTTCTCATATGGAGATGAAGACCTTGACTC
>JASDQU010751752.1:63545-82560 GCA_032191745.1 Picea mariana
TTATTTATTTTTATTTATATATATAAATTTGCATTATGAATTTTTTTTTCTAAATATGTTATTTTTACTTTTAAAAAAAAATCTTGTTTATGAAGGTTTTTTCCATTCCCCCTTTTAATGTAAATTATATAAAATAATAAATAAACATTTTTTATGTTTCCAATTTACGAGTAGATTTTCAATGTTTCATTTGTGATGGTACAAGTGGTTAAGGATATGGTTTCAATTAGGTCTTAATTTTGACTCAAAAAATAAAATTCGTTAGGAGAACCACCTTTTGATTTGAGGGTCAATTTTATGTAGTGGTATCGGTTGTCAAGGCCGCAATTTCAAACAAGTCACCATTTTAGCTACCCTCCCAAAAAAGGGTGCAACCGGTAGTGCCACTTTTTGAAACGAGGGTCGATTTTGGTGTTTTTGACCCAAAAAATTGGGTTTTTTGGGCCATAGTTCTCATTTTGAGGTTAGATTTATCATTAAGTAGGTTGTTGTAAATTATACATTTGATTATAATATGAAAAATCTAACTACTACAAACAAAGAAGGGCCAAAGAGAGATGGGGGGAATGACTCCACAAGTGGGGGAAGTGAAATGGGGCCTATAAGAGGCTTAATGGGGTAAGGGGAGAGGATGGGGCACATAGAATTCTGATTTCATAAGTTCCCCGATAGATTTCAACATAAATGGGAAGTTCAAAGACAATTTACACTTTGATGTCTATCGAATATATTTTGAATGTTCAAATATTGAATTCTCCTTAATGGCTATCAGACAAATGTGAAAGATCAAAGTTTGAATCCCCCGCAATGTCTTTTAGAAACATACAACAGTTCAAAGTCAATATTTTCTTCAAATTCTTTTAGAATAGTTTTAAAGCTTGACGTTTAGAAAACCCCCAATAATTTTGAGCAACTTCAAAGAATCAAATTTTAGAAGAGTCCCAACAAATTTGGAAAGATTGAAATTTAGACTTTGAAAAAGCCCCAAAGGATTCCAGAGTGCTTTAGAATATCAAAGTTTGTGAAATCTCTAATGGCCTTGTACAAGTTGAAAAGATCAAAGTTTTTGAAAGTTCTAATGGCCTTGAACAAGTTCAAAAGATTGAAGTTTGCAAAAGCTTCAATGGCCTTGGACAAGTTCAAAATATTGAAGTTTTCAAAAGCTTCGATGGCCTTGGACAAGTTCAAAAGATTGAAGTTTTTGAAACCTCCAATGGCCTTAGACAATTTCAAAGGATTGAAGTTTCCAAAGGCCCTAATGGATTTTTGGATATGTTCAAAATTTCAAAGTTTTGAAAGATCCTAATGGTTTTTTGGGAGAACATTTGAAAGGCTTTGAAATCAAATAGTTGGAGATTCCTAAAAGAAACATAAGAAAGGGACATGGGATCAAAATAGATTAAAAATAGTCTAGAGCCCATTTCTCCTTTTGTCCATAATAGGAGCATGCATATCAGATGGAGCTAAAATTTAATATGTAAGTCATAGCGACAAGGACTATAAAAGTGTTTGTGTTGATGTGTTGTAGATTCAGTTCTAGAATTTTGGAAAATGGAAATTAGAGGTTTTCGAAGAACATGATGATGCTCAATGGAAATAAATCATTTGAGTATAAAATTTGGATAGTGTGGGAAAATTGGAGTAGGCATGATGAAACCTAGTAGATGATTTAAATAAATTCAAACGAGTTTGTGTTACAACCTTATTTTCCACCCTAGGGACACATGGAGGACCCATTAATTATTTCTTGTTGAGACACACTCTTCTACCTTTGGATTTCATTGATTTAGGTAGGTTATTCTCTCAACCACTAGTAGAGAGTAACCAATCACGGGCTACATAATTGACAACGTGCAATCGATCATTGGCTTCACTACTGATAGCCTACAACAAACCATGTATCCTTCTATAATTGCAAAGTTACGAGGGGATCACCATTGGGTGAGTTTTTCCTATCATGATATGAGCTTAGGAACTCTCAATAAATTCAAGGTTCACTAAGTTCTAGAGATCTAGAAGAATCGCCTAGCCTCCTCACTAATCTATATAAAGAAGGCATTGCAAGGGCAAGAGGAGGAAGAATATAGTGTAGGTTTATGTTGTAGAAATTTCTCAAAGGAGCTCTTCTACATTTTTGTCTTTATATCGGGTCAGTATTGCTTGTGTGAGGGTTAAGGAGGAGTTGGAGTAAGGGCCCAAGGAGGACTTATTTCATAAATGAAGTTATGTTTTCATGATTGATGTATTATTTCTCCATTGATTTATGTATATCTACATGGTTTTCCCCTAATTCCAATATTATTTCATTCAGTTATATATGTTAGATATGGTCTTTCATTTAGTAGATTGGATTAGATATAGTCTATATTTGATATTACCTAATGCCTAGAGAGGCTTGAATAATGGTATCCATTATCTTCTTATGTGCAGGAAGTAGGTAGTAGGAGTTGAAGCTGGATCTCTAGAGTTGCATTAGTAGGGATATGTAAGGAAGACCACTAGATCACAAGGTATCCCTTTCTCTCTCTTAGCATAAATAGGAATGGATCTACTTGATCTAGGGAAAATATTGTAATGATATATCTTGAAGTCTGTCTCAGATCACAGGTAGATCTGACGGAGTGCCCACCTATCCATAGGATGGAATTATATGCTAATAGAACTGGTGATTCCATTAGGGAATGATCTTTGATTATTCCTTAGTTTTATATTTCCCTTGCTATTTGGTTCTCTAAAAACTTCTCTATAGCCATTGATCTCCCTGATCACTCGTTGAGGGAGAAGATCTCTTAGATATGTTGGATATGGGAAAGATATAGGGGTTTTTACCCAAGTTTGTAGATGGTCGCACTTGACCAATTGATACCACAATGACTGGTCATGAGCTATATATAGTATAACTCATGACCGCTTGCAAATTGGTCGCATGCTACAGTACTTTTGGGTCGCGACGACCCCTGTAGGTGACTATTTTCCAATTCTTTTTAGACTAAGCTTGATTATATTTTTTCTTATCCTAGTCTTGTGAGCCTGTTAGAGGTATGATAGCCTATATCTAATCCTTTTCTGAGAATCTTCTTTGTTTCTTGTGCTTTGAAGTGAATTTGAGGTATTTTAGGTGATTTTGTAGGGCTTGTTTGTTTGTGTGAGCTAGCTTCCTAGTGAGTGGTGAGTTGGGTAGCATTTCCAACAAATCCTTTCAGATATGGTAGTTTATCCTTATTCCCTTTTCATCTAGTTTGTGTGTTTTCAAAGGTTTTCCATTACTAGATCCTTGTTCGAGTTTTGGGTTTTTGATCTTGTATAGGCATTCGAGTGTGATTGGTAGCATCACTACCAGTATCATACATCCCTTAGCTTGTTATTTGATGGTTTGATTGTTATAACATCATTTTCCACCTCATATGCATTTATTACCTATTGGACTTATTCATATACCCTTTCCCTACTTATAGACTCAACCCCCCTTTATTCCTCCTCAGAAATTACTAAAAAGCACCATGTTTTGAGACGTGCGCACTCTATCAGTTATGAAACATGATTACATATGAATTTTCCCTTTATTATCCCATGTAAACATTTATTTGGATAAAAAAATATAATTTTGCTAAATTTTGGGCAGGGTTTACGGGTTTTTCCGGTCCTTGAGCCTGTATTTCCCATGGATAACTACTCTAACCACTTGTTTGGAGTATAGAAAGGAGACATGTGGTATAGGTGAGATCATCATACCATTTAGTGCCATTATTCTAGCCATTTATTTCCTAGTCTGCAAGCCCCTTATTCTAGGTCTATGAATTATCCCCTTCAGATTTGGAAACCCTTGTTTCTAGAAGTCTTGAATCCACTTATCTTGTCAGAAAGATACCACTTCTATTTCTCATATTCGTTTGAGAGAAGGATTTTGAGGTTGACTTGATCATAATTGGCCCAGGTGGAGGGACCTGAATTCTTAATATGAAGCAGCACCACAACAGTTATAGGTTGTAACAATACTTAACTTTGTTGTAAAATGAATAAAAAACTCTTTTTCCCATCCATCTTTGTTTTTTAGTTTATTATTATTACATTTGGGTATTTAGTTATCTAGAACATTATTGGATTTGATTTTAATTAAACATATTTTTGAAATTTGGTTATCTTATAACTACCTTTTTGTAGTTTTCTTCTTCCTTAATGTGTGCAGATGGTTCAAGGAATTGTTGGAGTAGAACGTTGGAGCAAAAGTTTCAATCGAGGGATCTACATCAAACGATTGGATCCAGTTTTGTATCCTACTTTCTTATCAAAAGTTAGTTAGTTAGTTACAATTTTATTGACTATCTTTTTTGGATTGAGTGTAGTATTTTGGTCATTGTTATGATGTGGTTGTAACCCAAAATCATAGGATAACTTTCTTCATCAACAAAATTGGTTACCATACTACAAATTTTATATAGGATCAGGAGCCCTGTTTAGTCCCATAATGACTTTGTGTTGAATATTCATAGCTTCTTCTCATTCTTATTCTCGCTAATACCTCATAAGGATCCCAAATGTTTATGTTAAGTTGTAATTGCATTGCATCTTTTCATCTTTTTCTTTAGAGCTTAATGTCGTCTCCAACTTTCTCTTGTTTGGCATGTTGATTATGCATTCTCTTAGTTTCAATCCTTTCATAAATTTCCTTTGTGACTTGAAACCTATATCCCTAGAGGAAACATTCCCCCAAGTTTCCATATCCTGAACGCATTCCTTGCATTGAGCATAGGTTTGTCCCCTTCACTTGGAGCCGGTTTGATTTCCCATGACACTCATTTCCTCCACTATATTATAGCATTATTTTATTCCTTTTCAGGATTTAATAATATGAAAAAAGAAAAAAGAAAATAAAATATTAAAAAATAGTATGGAAAAGAGTTAGGTCTCATTTATATTTGGTAGCATTTATGTCTCCCTTGAACAAAACACTAAGTCTTGAGTAAACATGTCAAAATATCGGGTTTAGTATGGCATTTGAAAGCTAAACCATGTTCTTTGATTCTTTACTCCTTTGACTAGTTATCCTTCTAGTCACTATGGAGAGTCTATTGATGCCTTTTGTATTGTGGACTTATGTCACCATTCAATATCGATTTTATGCTACCTAAGTCACTTTTTGTGTCATGCTTTTGTTCAAGGGAAGTTTCATCCTATGTCATCCACTCAAAATTCCTAACTTTGCATGTCGAATTTCCTCTATGTCAGGTACATTTCAGAATCAACAAGCATCCTTTTCTTTTAATCGTGCTAGTATGGAAGGTCCCCATTGACTTCTTTCTAGAGGGTCCACATTTATCGAATATTTTTACCGAGAGTAGCACCCCTGACCTATTTACATAATTGATAGATGAACCTGCACTCAATGAATGAAATTCCATCATTGGTCGTTGATTAAGTGGTTTCCCTTTTGTTTGATGTCAATACATTATTCACACTTTGGGATTCATGTAGTACCTTGGGTTCCATTTTCCTCATTGGTGGAATTCCTCACCTTTGTCAGTGGTTTTCATTATTGGTCATTTCTCATAGGGTCTCTTCTGTGTGTTATTCCATCCGATGCACACAAGAGATCTACCCGGTTGTGTTTCCATCCAATCTTTCATATGAGTTCTTCCAAATCTTTGGCCTTCTGTTGTTCCTCATATTGGATGATGGGGGATGCATTAATGCCCTCCTTCCAATGGATCTATTCCCACATACTTTGGCTCATTTTCTCTAGGATTGGGATCTAGAGTCTTTATTAGTACCTTGGGGCTTACATTCATCAATGTTAGGTTCCCTCTCTATGGACAATGGAAATACATCAATGTCTCATAATAGATAGATTATACAAGTGTTCAAATTTGTCACATTCATTCACACTTCCTAGAATGTACTAGGTACCTTGATTCCCATTATCATTATTGGTGGGTTGTCTTTCATTTGTTAATGGTATATATCAATGACCAATAATAAAATAGTGTCTCACTATGTTCAACTTCAACACATCTATTCGCATGGTGTAGACTCATACCATCGATGATTTGATTTGAATACTTTAGGTTTGTAGTAGAATGACCTCTTTTTTGATGATGCCTATGTTGCATTGGACAATACCACTTCCTTTTTATGACATCAGTACTTGTGGAGAATCAATTTGTACATCTCTTGTTTCCAGATATCCTCCTATGATTCTCAGACATAGATACACTATGTATCTCTTTCGTGGCTATGATCTCTTTTCACATGGATCCACTATGTACTCATTTTAGTGGCCATGATAACTTCTTATGTATACATATTTCATGGATCCAAAGTGTAATTGATTTGGATGCCATGATTTTGTCCCTCCTAAACATGGGTATTCCTGCCTTAGGAAGAGAGTATTCCTACTTGTTTTCTATTGTAGGTTTTGTTCTAGACTGATGTTCAATGAACTCTTCTTGGGCCCACTTCACACTCACCTCCTGGATTGTATAATGTATTTCGGACATTAGTTTCTATTCTAACCTCACACATTAGCGGGAATTTATCATAACATAATTTTCCACCTCATATACATTGATTCCCTATTATCCTGATTCATGTACCCTTTCTCTACTTGCAGACTCAATCCTCCTTTATTCCTCCTCAAAAATTACTAAAAAAACCCCATGTTTTTATATGTACACGTCCTGTTGGTTATGCAACACGTTTACATACATAGTTTTCCCCTTATCATCCCACGTACACATTTATTTGGATTAAATAAATATAATTTCGTTAAATTTTGGGTGGGATTTATGGGTTTCGCTGGTCCGTAACCCCCTATTTCCCATGTATAACTACTCTAACCACTTGTTTGGAGTATAAAAAGGAGACAAGGACCAGGTAGAGCAGATATCATCATGCCATTCAACACCATTATGCTATCCATTTATTTCCTAGTCTACAATCCCCTTATCCCATGGCCATGTTATCTTCTAACTACATATTTTGCAGTTACCTTCTTCCCTATGTGAAAGTGGTTGAAGGAAATATTGGAGTAGAACATTGGAGAAAAAGTTTCAAATAAGGGATCTACATCAAACTATTGAATTTATCCAGGTGGATACTAGTGGCCACCCACTAAAAAGTTTACAATCCCCTTATCCTATAGCCATGTTATCTTCTAACTACCTATTTTGCAGTTACCTTCTTCCCTGTGTGCAAGTGGTTGAAGGAACTGTTGGAGTAGAACGTTGGAGAAAAAGTTTCAAACAAGGGATCTACATCAAAATATTGAATTGATCCAGGTGGATATTGGTGGCCTCAAAATAATTTAGAATCGTTCCACATCTTTGAAGTTTTTCTACAAATTTTTGGGTCCCAAACTTCCAGGGTCGTTTTGAGGCCCTAAAAGACATTTTTTTGGTGCAACAGTTCCAAAAATGCAACCATATAAAAATGATGGGCACCCGGATCCTTTAATGGTTTCCAATAGCAATAGAGGCACCTTTAACTACCAGTCACTGCGAAGGTGAAAAACCCTTCAAGGTATAAGTTAAATTTAATATTCCTTTATTTGAAGGCCAGATAGAAGTCAACTCTTTGGAAAAATGGTTAAGTTTGCTAGAGGGTTATTTCTTTGTATAAAATTTTTCCAACGGTGAAAAAATAACCTTCGCACTCCTTAAATCCATTTTCCATGTCATATATTGGTGGGAAAATTACTGTGAGAAACATGCTAGGGATGATTCTATAATTTTTGGGCCAGAACCCACTTGGATATATTTTGTCGATGCCCTCAAGGAGAAATACTACCCTATTGGAAAGTACGATGACCAATACACGAGATAGAAAACTATGCATTAGGAGAGAAACCAGATAGTTCCAAAGTACACCAACATCTTCCATACCCTACCCACAAAGATGGGTATTAAAGACTCTAAGCGATACCTAGTTCCAAAGTACCATAGTGGCTTACATAGGTACTTCCAAAAAAATATGGATTTCCTATACATCTACTTACTAGGATTCATTTAACAATATGCTATCAAGATCGAGCAAAAGTTCAAGGAAAATAATAAGCAGGATTTGAGTTCTACAAACCCTTCACAGTACAAGCATGGTAAAGGTGGCCCTAACTCCCAGAACAAAGGACAGAGTAAGGGTTTTTAGCCCCAAGACAAACAACCCAAGACACAAGAAAACAAGGGTAATAGGAAGTCAAAGAATCACATTGGAAAGTAGAGTGAGTTCCATAAAATCCCTTGTCACAACAATGATGAATGTCACTCCAAACAGTCATTGGTGGCTGATATGAAATCCCAAGAGTTGGATGCTAACTTAGATTCTCATTCAAAACTAGATAAGGGAAAATAGATCATTAACATGAATCCCAATGTCACCATTGCTACCAAAAAGGTCTAGCTAGAGGAGCGAGAAGAAGGAGAGTGCCTATTCCACTCACATATGTGGGTGAAGGGGACCCCACTCCATTTTATTGTTGAAAATGGTATCTAGAATAACCTAATCTCATAATAGTTCATAAATATGTTGACCCTAAAAATGACGCAGCACCCTTAGCCATACACCATCAGTTGGCTCAGCCGAGGACAATACATCCACGTTAGAAAACAATGCTTCATGCACTATGACATCAATTCCTTAAAATATGAGGTATTAGTGATGTTTCCCCACTTGAATTTTTTCAGGTTCTTTTAAGACAAACATATATGTAGAAGTATCATGTTGTTTACAAATCTAGGCCCCGTAGTGTCATTATTACTTTGGCAGGTCAACTCTACAGGGTACCAGAGGCAGTTCTAACTATTGTGGTCTCTTTTTTCTCTGTAAAGAACTGCAAAAAGGTTATCTATTAGACAAAGAGATTTTTCCTCTTTATGGTTCGGTCGAAAGGTGAATGTAATATTACTACAAATTCCAAAACCTCTACATGAGGTCTATGTACACAACATAAGCAAGTGGAAAAGATAGTATAATAACACAAATACATTTTTGCCTCATCTACGTGGGTGCCTTTGAACTATTAGGTAAATCACTCAATTGATTTCACACCTGGTGCTCCTCTCCCTAACAACCCTGTATATAGGAAATCTATTATGGAAAATGAATAAATAAAATTCTAGATTGAAGAGATAATTCTTAAGGGCCACATTAGACCAAGATCCTCACCTTACATGAGAACAATTATTCTGGTACAGAAGAAGGAAGAAACATGGAAACATTGTATTGATTACAGATCCCTAAACAAGATCATAGTAAAGAACCAAAACCCAATTCCCCAGATTGATGATCTTCTAGATCCACTCAAGTGCACTGAATTTTTCAGTAAGATTGATATGAATTTAGGCTACCATCAGGTGTCGATTGATCAAACTTGTGTATGGAAGATAGCCTTCCAGTATAAAGAAGGTCTCTTCAAGTGGTTATCCATGCCTTTCGTCTTGACTAATTCCCCAACCACATTCATGCAGATGATGGATGATATATTATGTCCATTCACAAACTCCTTTATGGTCATATATCTAGATGGAATCTTCATATTTAGAAAAAGCTGGGAGGAACATTTGAAGCACATCCAACAGGTCTTGGGAACCCTGTGACAACATAAGTTATATGCCAATTTGGAGAAGTGTTACTTTGGCATGCAAAGAATTCAATATTTGGGATACATCATGGATGAGCAGGGTGTGCATGTGGATCCAACCAAGATCCAATTCATTCATGATTGGTCGGTTGTGAAGACACAATTTGATATTCACATCTTTTTGGGCCTCACCAACTTCTGCCATGGGTTTATTTTAGGGTTATCTCATATCGCTTGGGCCCTAATCCAGGTGACCAAGGGTGGAGCCAAGGCCAAGTTTGTTTGGGCTACTCCATAACATAAATCATTTGAGGATTTGAAATTCCACCTTTTCTTAGCACTAGTTCTTATTTCGCTAGACCTAAAACATCCATTTGAGATTGATACAAATGCTTCAAATTATGCTATCGGTGTAGTTCTGACTCAACATGGGAATTTGATGGCCTATCATAGTGAAACATAGTTTGATGTTGTTTGCAGATACCCCACCTATGAAAAAGATATGTACTCCATTGTGCAGACATGTTGATAGTGGAAGCATTACATTCTGGGAAAGAAAACGATCATCCACAATGATCACATGCTTCTGCAATTCATGCAGACACAAGGAGAGTTACAAAATGACCACCATCATAAGTGGTGCACGTACCTGCAACAATTCTGATTGAACATCAAGTATAAGAAAGCTAGCACTAACCATGTTGCAGATTGCCTCAATTGACCCTTGATTATGGCGCTAAAAACAATTCTTAGCTCCTATTAGCATGACACCTTTGGATGGCCACATTTATACAACAATGAATCTGATTTGTTTCTACCTATCAGACATTGAGTGCGGGAAAACTAGTTCGAGAGTTTCATCTCTAGGATGGAATTATATTACATATGAGCCATATTTGTGTTCCTTGAAGTGAGAATGAAAATTTTATTTGGGAATCTCATTATAGACGGACGGTAGGACACTTTGGTGTGGAAAAACTGGTGGTAGTACTGAAAAATATTTTTTATTAACCGAAACTTCAACAAGATGTCGGCCAATTTATTAGATCTTGAACTGACTGCACTATTTCCAAACCCTCCATTCAGAAACAAGGGCTATGCACTCCTCTTCCTAATTTGATATTCCTTGGGAGTTCATGTCCATGGATTACATATCTGGTCTACCTTCAACCAAGCATGGTAATGACTTTGTATTCATGGTTGTTGATAAATTCTCTAAGATGGAAGTTTGGACACCTTGCAAGAAGAGTATCACAACTGAGGACACTTCTAAGCTCTTATTTGAGCATGTTTGGGTTCATTTTGGGCCCCTACATACCATTATTTCAGATTGAGATAGACTATAGTAGGTTCCTGATTACTTTTTGGTCCATCCTATGGTCAAGGATGGACACCAAGCTAACCAAATTGACTACCTTCCACCAATATTGATGGACAAATAGAGGTAGTCAACAAGATGATTTTTCATATCTTGAGAATGTACAATTCCAAACATCCACACACATGGGATAAGATCCTTCCTTATATTCAACAAAACCCTACACAAATCTATTGTCCACAACCCTTTTAAGGTGTGCTTGGGGTTCTATCCATTGGTCCCCATTGATGTATATCTTCCCATTGAAGCTACACAGGAGGAGTCCTCCCATGCTCAGACCAAGGATGATCAAGTAGCAAATGTTTTGAATGAATCTATCACATCCAACAACAAGTTCATGATAATTTTCAGAAATCCTATGCCAAGTACAAGGAGCACCATGATTAGCATAGGGTACCACACAAGTTCCAGGTGGGAGATAAGGTGTGGTTTCATTTGTAGAAAGAGAGCCTCATATGACCACAACATAAGCTTCACCCACTTCGATACGAGCTTTACACCATAACCAAGGATATGGGTGAGAATGTTTTTGAATTAATTATTCTCCTTTTCCTTGGCTTTCACCCTATATTTAATGTGGAATTGCTTCAAACATATTTTCCACCTCTCCTGGACACTTTGAATGTGTTCAAGCACCTAGCCTCTAGAGAATTGAATCCTAATTACATTGAATAGGAAATGGTTGATTGGATCATGGACACCAATATGAAGGTCACCTTCTAGCAGAACATCCAACTCTATCGGGTCATCAAAGGCAGGCAGTTTCTTCACTAGGGAAAGTGGCTCACTAGAAGTTCCCCATATGATGGAGGAACTTGAAGCAATGGGAACCATTTCTTTCTAAGGGTGGAGGAATGTTCTAGGTGGATACTGGTGGCCACCCACCTATTCCACTAATTCATAATGGTTCCACATCTTGGCGGTTTTTCTAGAGTTTTCAGGTCCCAAAACTTCCATGGCCATTTTTAGGACCTAAACGATGTTTTTTTGGCACAACTGCACCCAACATGTAAATAAAGGAAGACGTTGGGTTGTTTGAAATGTGTACTTCTTGGCTATACATTTCCTATGGGTTACCGAGTGCCCCAAATGGATATTGTATGCAAACGCTACGCCCCCAGGAAGTTGATGTATCAACTAACCACATCGAGGCCCATAAACCTTTTGGAATTTCATCATTTGGGGTTAGAGTTTTGGATGTTTATGGTTTTCCCATTGATTCTTTATGTTAAAATTCTTTTTTGGCCTCTTTTTAATCATATTCTTGCAAATGAGCATAGCCGACACATCTCTTTCTTTAGGAATAATCTACCACCATTCTAGCTAGTTTGTGCACTTTGCATTTACAGTCTTTTGTATTCCATTCATTAATGTAATCTGAGTTCAACTAGATTATTGTGTTTCTTGCAACATTTTTGTGTGTTTCTTTGTTATATCTCTGACTTCATTTTGTTCTCAACATAATTTGGATCATGGATCCAGGTTTGTCTCCTACTTCTTTTTAAAAGTTAGTTACTTAATTACAATTTGCTTGACTATGTTTTTGGGATTGAGTGTGGTATTTTAGTTATTGGTCTGTTTTGGTTGTAACCCAAAACCATAGGATAATTTTCTCCATCAACATGGATTCATATATTTTTTTTCTTCATTAGATTAACAAATTTTTCATTTCAAAAAGAAAAATAAAACAAGAAATGTGCTAGGGTAGAGATTTTGAGTGTTTCAAAAAGATTGCATTGGTGTGATTAGAGTTTGATGATATTTTTCATCTCTTTGTATTGTCTTGAATGGTTTTTGAGTGAATGTGAAGTTTTATTTTTTATTTTAAAATCTAAAAAATAAAAATATCTCTTCCCTTCCTTAGATAGAGTTCATTGAACATAAAAGTTGCATCTCTTGCATACATATTTTCTCTTCTTTTGTATTGGACATGAGTCAAAACATCATTGAAGTTGCACCCATTCCATTGAGTAATTAACAAACATAAAGAAAAATAATTCTTAATTTAAAATATATTAGGCTCTTTTTCTTCATAGAAAACCAACACTAGATAGGATTTAGGGCCTTGGTTTAGGACTAGAGTGTAAACTCTCCAAGGCCACCTAAACTAAACCTAGAAGTCATTAGTGAGAGCATAAATACATTGTCACAATGTGTGTGTCAGGAAGCTCCTCTAACATAGGATTTAAGAACAAGGTCGCATTGGGGGAAATAGAGTGATATCATCTCTCTGCTTGTTTTAGTGTTTGCTACACTGCTTGGATTACTAGGTGTACAATGTTTTCAGAAGTGTTGTGCCTCCTTGTGAGGTAACACTTATTGAATATTCAAGATTTATTTCCTTCTCCATATGTGTGACACAACCTTTAAATATTCATTTAGTCACTAATTTTAATGTGGTAACCATAGCGACCTTTCCTAGGTAGCTAGAGAGGTGTCTGCAAGTGGAAAGATCTTGTAGTACATGGGGCATATGTTGAACCTTTATTTTGTTGGTAAAGAGGTGGAACAAAACATGAAACAAAGGACACAGTACTTTTGTGATCCAATAGGATCTCAGTGGCCACCCACCATTTCCAACTGGCTCAAAACAATTTTTTTGCAACTTACTATTTTTAGCAGTTTTTTCGGTTCCTGAACTTCCGGGACCATTTTGAGGGCCTAAATGATGTTTTTTCATGATTGGGAACCTCAATAACAGCCAAAGGCTTTGCTTTATCCCCATAAATGAAGCTTCTCGTCAATACCTTTCCAACAAGCTACCGTGTGCCTTAAACGAAGATCATATGCAAAAGTTATGACCCCAGGAAGTTGATGTACTAACTTATCCAAACAGGGCCCACATGACTTTTGGTGCTTCATATCCTAGGTTAGGTTTTTGGATGTCTAGGGTTTTGGCATTCATGTTTATTGTAAAAATTCCTTCAAAGCCTCATTGTACTCATCTTCTTGCGAATGAGCGTAGTCGTAACATCTCTTCTTAGAGATAAAGTGCCACCATTCTAGAAAGCATGTTTTTAGTCTTCATTTTACAGTTTTCAAAATATTTCTTATTTAATAGAAGTCAAGTTTTATTGTATCTCTGTTATTGTTCACTATGTCTCTTTGTTAATATTATAAAATTGTGCTTTCATTTCGTTCTGTTCATAAATCTGGATCAGTGGTATTAGAGCAGTTTGCTCCTTGTTGTTTTGTAAGGCATGTCCCTGACACGATTAGGGTATAGAGAGTTGGGTCTCGAACTTGTTTCTCTTGAGGAAAAATTCTTTTGCACTCCAAATAAACCGTCGATGGTGGGTGAAAATAAAGACGACGAGACATGAGATCCTTTCAAAATGTTGCTCGAGGAATCCTTTGAGTGACAGAGGAATGAGATGATGGACATATTTTCACAAATCCTTCGATGGCTGTCGACAATTGACACATCCACCTCAAGTGGAGGCACCACCCCCTTCAAGGTACAGATCAATTTTGATATTCCTATATTTAAGGTCAAATAGATACAGATGTCGTAGATAAATGGTTAAACCTTTTAGAAGGGTATTTTTTTGTCGAAAACTTTTTTGATAGAGAAAATATTACATTTATGCTCCTCAAGGTCATCCCCCATGTCAAAGATTGGTGGGAGACTTTCTGTGAGAAAAAGGAAATAGAGGGATCCACATTATTTGCAGTTGCACCCACTTGGGGTTCCTTCATGGATTCTATTAAGGAACAATACTACCATGTTGGAAGTTATGACGACTTGTATATGTTAGTCATCCATGATTTCCTTGGCTGGAGAGGAAATGGGCATAGAGGTAACTACAAACCAACTTGAGGCTAGAAGCTAGCCCTTCCAACCTAGAGAAAGCTCTATCTTTCAAATCAATCACTCAAAGGATTGATTTGATATTTCATTCAAAGGATAGATCTCTAGATTAGGGTAGAATTTATAGAGTTGGTGGCAGAGAAGATAAAAAGTCCATTGGAAAATGGAGTCAGAGGGTCAGATATCATTGGTGGTTTTCTATACACTTGGTGAATTGAAAGATAACTACTCATAGGAAACGTAGAAAACACTTATTTAAGCTAATAAATATCGTTGTAGACATAAGATCACAGAGAAAACAAATAACCCCTTTGGGAATCTATCAAGGATGAATCCCAAGGTGATTACAATAGAAAAAGAATTGAAAATACATGCAACAGAGCATCAGATGTAGATGAATTCTGATACATATGCCTCACTTACCATTAAATAAGAAAATGTTAACACCAATTGATTAATACAATGCGAACACTTACAAAATAGGAGCACATGCATAAAGAAACATAGTCACATGTATCTCTGGAGTCAAATTCCAGGTACTTCTCATCCAACAAATTGCATAAATCTCATAAAATAGTTTACAATATGCACTCAATAAAACTCTTCCTCACACACTCCAACCCTTTACATATTGAAAATCATGCAATAAATACAAATGGATCACCCTTGGACTAAGGGATATGAGCTTAACTGCTTCCAAAAAGATAGAACAAAGTGTTGACCAAAATAGAAGCAACTCTAGCTACTCTCCTTAAAACTAGGCAACTTGTTTGACTGAATTGATTTCATTCAAATTGCTTTAACAAAATACATGCTAGATGTCAATCATAATGTTATTTGGATTTAGATGTCATTGGAGGTGAACTCGCATGTCTTGTTGACTTGTTCCTATTGATTTGGAGGCATTCTGGATGATTTGTTACAGTTGTGCAGTGAGTTCGTTGCGCGACATAAACCTACAGAAAATGTGCAGCAGGTTGGGCATCGAATGCCCTGTTTTGGATTTGCTCTTTTGTGTGATATTAAGATAAAGTCTTCAATGTCCATAATAAAATTTTTATAAGTATCCTAGTTATTATTTTCAAATCATATTTTGGTATTCAAGGAGTAATAAATTTAGGACAGTCACATGAAAAAAGTTCATCATACAGAGCCTCGTCACTTCTATGCATTATGGACATCTTCTCTCCATACTTCTCTTTCACCTGATTATTCACATTTTCCTCGACGAAATTAATTTGTGGACAAGTGGAGTGGCATATAGCCAATAAAGTATACATATTTTCATTTTTCTTCAGGATTTGATCAAACTATGGAGATTTTTTTATGGAATTGTTTAGTCTTCACTATATACAACAAAACTTGAATGAAAGCCTGCATTGTATCAACATACCTTCTCATCATAAGGTTGGAAAATACATAATAATAAATAACTTTGATATGGCATCCAATCACATAATTGCAAACACCTGTCTGGTTTACATCTATAGGTGCCAAGCACTTGAGCCCATTTTACCACTATAGGAATGACTCCACCATCCATCCAACAAGAAGCTTCATTGCCATAGTTGACACTCCAAACATGTATATTATCATTCCCTAGGCCTGACATCAAAAATTTTCCATCTTGGTTGAAAGATGTCTCCAGAGCTTCACTATTGGGAACATTTTTCACATTAAATCTATGCACCATTGTCCCTTGATATGCATCTTGTTAGAAATTAATTAAACAACCAGTCGAGTAGATAAGATTGAAATAAATGCACCGACTGCACCGACTTCGGTAAACTCTTGAAAGAACCAAAAACATCTGGAAGAAGCAATTCCAGCCATTGATCTTGAAACTAATCAACGGTGGAGCTCATCTCACCACTGTATAAATACTCATGCCTCTAATGCAATAGATAAGTTGTTTTGTATGTTCTTCGTGTCTCTTTGTGTGTGAGTTCTCTGATTTGGTATCAGAGCCAAGAGAGCCGTGAGGGCCGTGTGAGGCGGAGAGGCCTGGGAATCATGAGCAGTGTGAGGTGTGCTGACCTATGTTAAAGAGCAATGAGGTCTGAGAGTTGTGAGGGCCGTAAGAGACAAAAGAGTGTTGAGAGCCGTCACTATTGTTTTCCGTGAGATAGAGGGTCGTGAGATAGAGTTTGCGAAGGAGGTTCCTGTCTGCTCTAAACGTGAAGGAGGTTTAGTCAATCAGATTATTTGTTGGTCTGTGTCCGAGGGCGAGTCGTGGACTCTTGGGGCTATTGGAGTCCAGACATTCAATTTTTTAAGAGGCCGTGAAGGTGAAGGTATAAGCTGGTAAATTTTAGTAAAAATAATTTTTTTACATATTTTTTGAATGGCTGGAAGATATTTTCGAATGGCTGGAAAATTTCAATAAAAAGAAAGTTTTTATCCTTTTATGGGTGAATGTTGGAAGATTTGGTGAAAGAAGTTCTTTGCATTGTGTAAAGGATCAAAGAAGTTTTTTTTTTTTTTAATGGTTGAATTTTGGAAGACGTAAGAAAATAAAAGTGGTTGTGGTAATTTTGGAAGTAGAAAGTAATTTTCTTTTATAGTGCTGGTAATTTTGGTGTTGGATTTAAGTGAATGGAAAGTTAATTTTAACATATCATTTATTGAAGAATATAATGGTGGTAGTGTGTTAATCTAAAAGGTGTGTTTATTTGTAAGGGTTCAACATGTTTATCTTGTGAAGATGAGATGATATTGTGATTGGGGTCACAATTTTAATTATTGATTGGTATGGAGTTTCTACATTGGGTTCTAAAAGGCCTAGATCATTTTAAAGTGATTTTAGTGTTTTTTAAAGATGACAAATGTAGTGTACCTTTTTGCTTACCAAGGCTTTTAACGCACTATGTAACAATCTGTACACACTTTTCACTACCGAGGTTTCCAAACCTCTCAGTTACCCTTCTATACATGGATTTTTACATAATTCATACAGACATTATAAGCTCATGCATTTAAGCAATTAAACCCACTTAAATCTCAGAGTAAAATATATAAGTTGCTGCTACAATTAAACAAGCCATAGCATTCAACAGTAATTCATTTACACAGCAGAAAACATGATACATAAACAACACAGTCATGCACAACATGATTAAAGCATAATTCAAATACTTATCTTTTATCAGTTGTAGAAATCATCGACCAAGTGCAGGCCTTCCACGAACCTCCCAGCCTTAGACCACACTGTTCATCAACTCAACAGTGGGTCACCCCCGAGCTGCGACTGAGCTCCACCCAAGGCAAGGAATCCTAGGCTAGGATGAGGTTACAGGGAATTCAGTCATACACAACCACCAGGAAGAACGCTCTCCAGGAATCTCCCACGCTCACTACCCACAGACCCTCATTCCCCATATGACTATTCCACCCCAGGAGAGTGCACCTTCTTTGTCACCTGGACAGTCCTTCGGCTGCCAGTCTCCCTTACCTTGGGTTGCAGGAACAGACCGGACCGGAAGTCTCCGGGCTCTAGGGCAGCTACAGGGTTCCTTCCAGGAGTTCTCTCCTCCCTCTGCGCACTCTCTCACCTGGAGGGAGTCGCTCACAGACCAACAAGCCTCATGCAGTCCAGTACTGCATGGTCACAAAAACCCACAGGGAAAACAGACACAGGCTTCCCAAACCGGTTCAATAGTCACAGGATGATCTCACAGTCCTGATTTCGGAACAGGGACTCCACGCACAGGCTAGCTCAGCTTCCCGAATAACAAAGATCCTTCCACTCAAATTCAACACAGGCTTTCTATGGCTAGTATGCTACGCGTAGACCAGCACTGCGTGACCACCACAAGCAATCGGGAATACAGACTTGGGCTTTCTAACTGGTTCAACAATGGCAGGTCACCTCTTATTTCTTAATCCGACCACACAGGATAGACTCACTCTCGGGTTCTCGGGAACGCATGACAAACAATCCATGCAGGGTCAACATAGGTTCGAACTGTTCAGACAGGGGTTGTACCAGGGTATTTCAAAAGTCCACCCAGGATTTTCTGCTTTCAGGGATGAACCAGAGTACTCTTGCAGAGGTCGTACCCATTCCACGCTCATAGGTTCGGGTCTGAATGGAGGAGGGGACCCCTCACGGCTCATCTTGGTCGTTTTATCTGCATGCACCAGGGCTGACACTTGTCACCTTTAGAACTACATGCGTTCCATCAGCCTGCATCCCTTTTGCATGCTTCCCTCCCTTGCCAGGAACTTAGGATAAAATAATATGCACATGGCTCTT
>JASDQU010751753.1:0-13664 GCA_032191745.1 Picea mariana
AAGGAATTGTCTGATTCAGTATTTATTATCTTTATTTAGATGAAATAAGTCTTAATTCCTATAGAATTCAATGAATATATATAAAATTTCATTCATACAAAAAACATCCATAACAAATTTCCCATTGAGTTGAGAGATTAAATGTTAGTATATTTGCATGTGAATGGAAAATAAAATAGATGTAATGTACTTATGGATTATCTTTAGTAAAAGAGTGTGTTGAAGTTAGAAATTTTAATGAGAGAATGTGATGAAGAAATATTTTAAAGAGAGGTATTGAATATTGTAGTGCATGATCATCTTGCATTCATATTCTACCAGCATGAAGTTAATGCATCCTTTATTTTATGTGAGTTTATATATAAAAAGAGGATCAACAAATAATAATACAAATTTTGAAAGTATGTTTGAAGCAAGCTCTCATTATAACAATCAATCTGAGACCTACATTTGAAGTCCTAGAAGTCTGGCAAATCATGATTATAGTATTATTTAGTGATTTTATTTTATTTTATTTTATTTTGTTTATAAGAGAAAAATAAGAACCATTGTAAATATGCACAAATAGGGAAGAATGTTATTCAACTAAGTTTATATATTTATATTCTTATAATAAAGATTAAAAACTATTGTAAATATGCCACAAATAGGGAAGAATGTTATTCAGCTAGGTTTATATATTTATATTTTTATAATAATAATAAAAATTATGGTAGTAAAAATAGTATTTGATTTTTGAGTGGAGAAATTCTAGATTTATTAATTACGTCGTTGAGAATGAATTCTATTATGCATGTGTAGGAGAAAGGCACATAATAAAATATGACATGTATGCATGGTTTAAATGAATATTGTATATGTTTCTTGAAAATGAAAAGAATACATGATATATGTTAGAGAGAATGTGTGGTTATTATCAAAGCATGTAATGATAATACTTAAATATTGTTATAAAGATTTATCATATTTAGACGTTATGTTGGGATTTTCAAAATGCTTTTTAATATGAGCTTAAGTGCTATTTTATTTTATATGGATATTTTTATATGGATATGGATGAAGAAAAAAGTTGTGTGATGGAAATAATGTTGATTGGTTAACATGATTATAATATATAATGATTAAATAAATAATAAAATTAAAATCATTTTAATTAATTAAAATGATTATAATATATAATAATTAAATAAATAAGAAAATAAAAATAATTTTAATTAAATTGATAATATTTTATTAAAAATATATAGAAAATCATTTTAAAATGTAAATGTACTTAGTTATGATATTGAAAAAAAGAGGAAATACAAATGATATTAATATACATCAAAATCAACATCATGGCCATGTGTCAATTCACTCACATTTATTACAGTGATATAACATTTCTACATCTTGACAAGTTCACCATAAGTATGCTGAAACATAATAGATATTCATACAAGGTTGAAGTTCCATAGTTCATCATACAACAAACATTCTATGCTAAGTTGGAGCTAAATAAAGCATAACAATATTAGGCCCATCCTCATGGTAACACATGAACCATAGCCAAAATAGGCAAGTGTGGTATTGCATCGAATGTTGAGACACATCTTGACAAGTAGAAAGAGATTTGCAAATATCAAAGAACTAGCCAATGACATGAATGAAGAAGCCATCATGCAAGGTATTCACAACATGCAAGAGTTTTCTTAATAGGTAAATGTTAATATCAACATCATTTGTGATCGAGGATTTTTTATTTATTTTGAAGCTTAACCTATTTGTATTTTCATAAAAAGAATAAAAATTATATTATTTACTTATTCATTATAGTGTAATTTTTATGTATGTATAAATTTATATTTGCCTTGAAACTAATTGTAATTTATTGAAAACATATACATTTAAATGTATATGTACTAATTTGAATTACATATGTATAAGTAATGATAATATCTAACAAACAACAATTTTTTATAACAAGGTATATTAATTTATAAAACTTAATTAGTGGTTGTTGCAACATTCACAACATCTATTCTGATAAAAAAAATTGGAAGACATGTATGCAAATAACATTGAAGAAATCGTACCTATAATGGTCAATCACACGCATCAAAATCATGTAAGTTTGATTATCAAAAAATATTTTTCAAAATAAATCAGTAATAGAACAAGCTCAAATGTTATTTATATTGATAAAACATAAAATACTAAGAGATGAAACTAGATTATTGGACATTAAAAGTGACAAACCTATTCTTAGTACTATCCTCACTTAGAAATAAGTGATTCATTGATACTAGGGATGTCCATGAAGTATTAATAAAAAGTGTTATTTAACATAAATTTCATCAAATTATTTAATATCAATCATTGTAAAATAACTAAAAAAAACTTAAGGAAAAGATTTATTTAAACAAATCAAAAGATTCAATGACCAAATTCATTTTCAAGACTACTAACAAGATGTTATATATGCTCATTGTAATCATTTGGTCATAGTATTATGTTTACACTTGTTGCGATTTAGGAGTGGAATAAATCCAAGAACCGAGGATAGAAATTGTCAATATAACATCATGAAAAATGATTGAAAATGATTCATTAACACATTTAACATCATGAAAAATGATTGAAAATGATTCATTAACACATTTAATATAAATAGAAAAATTTGCAAAATAAACATAAAGGGAGTTTTTATGGTCAATAGTTTTCAATTTTTAGTATTTTGAACTTTAGAGCATAAGAATTTAAGTGATTTTGATGAATTAAATTTTTTAATTTTTTAATTTTAAAGTATGAGAATTTTAGTGATGATTTTAACTATAAAGAAGTGGACTCTAAGTAACTTTATTGGACTCATATTTCATTCATTCTTGATCTCTTAGTGATTATGAGAGACTTGCACTTAATATCATAAGAATTTAAGTGATTTTAGTTTCATATGGTAGTTTTGTACGTTTTTCAATGATTTTGATTTCTTTAGTTTATATTGAATATTAAAAAACTAGAAATATATTTATGACTTTTGTGTGCCTATAAATATCAAGGATTAATTGATTCCACATGATCCTATAATTTGTATTTGTTTTTGAATTTAAGAAACTAACAACCAATATTTAGAAGTGTACAAATTGAATGGAATCATGTCAAGGTGCTTTGTTATAAGAAGAGGAAGGGTCCTGAACACCTACCTCCATTCAGGTTATGAAGTAGATTCATAATAAAAGTTGACAACCTAGCTCATAGGTAAGTGTGGCTTGTTAAGTTTGGCCTTATTATCCACCCCTTTTGGTTTTTATACTTCATCTCTTGTTGCATAATAAATATAGAAAAAACATAGCAACAAATATATGGTTTTGTGAAATAATGATATTTATATATTTTGTTGTAGTTTAAACTCAACCTTAAGTACACTTCATTGTATCTTGTTGGGTGAACATAGGTTTTCCAAGTTAAAAGTGAATTTAAAATCCCTATTTAAGCAATTGATTCTATATTTAAGCTCCATACAATTTAATATTTTTACTTGCATATTTATACAAATGTTTTGTCGTCATTTAGCTAGAATTTTCTTTATTCATGTAGGGTACCCAATGTAACATGTTGATTTCAATTATGACACTTGACCTTTCAGGGAAATTGAATGAGGCATGCAATAGAGGAAACTATTGTGGTGAATAAACCCTATGACCTCTTACACAAATCTCAAAGAACTCAACCAATCGAGCTAGCTCATCAAATGATAATAGCTATATACAAATTTATACAAATATTTTATTATTTTAACCAACATAAAATATTAAAATAAAATGAATTAGAGAAATTAAATTATTTATTATTACAAACTTATTGTATATAATAGTTTCTCTCAAAAAAATTTCAAAGTTACATAAACTTAATTGAAATAATTTTAATTACATTTAATAGTAATATATAACAAAATTTTGTTTCTTCTTTACAATTTTTGCATTCTTAAATTTTTCATATTTTACATGATACATGTATATGGTGTCATTGACTTATTAGATACTTCACCATATTAATTAAATACTTCATCTCATTTATTGATTATTTCATCTAGTTAATCATATTAATTCACTAGATACTTAATTATATTCATTTTAATAAGAATTCTAAAACATATAATATGCAAATCATTTCATTTTTCTTTTAGTTTATATTATAAATTATTACCTTTTATAAACACTGGTTATTAAATGATAATCAAATTAGTCAATAATTTTGGTATTCAATCATTTAACCATTTTTTAAAAAATATATATTATCAACAAACTAATGTACTTTTCAAAATATTAATCTAAAATATATAAAACATTAAAATAAAAATAAAACAAATTCAATAAAAAAATATTACATTTAAAGTATAAAAAAAATAATTCATTATTATTATTTAAAAAACTAAAGTTCACAATTTTTACATCACAACACACTTGATGGTAAAACTTTAGATAATTATACATTGCAATAAAAAATGTTGTATAACCATACATAGTATGACATCAAAAACATCATCAAAACTAAACATGATCATCAAGTGCTTCATTATCTATTAACTCTTTATATAGTATGACATTAACAATATCATTAAAACTAAATATAACCATGAAATGCTTCATTATCTGTTAATTTCATCCATAATATAATATTAAAAATATTATCAAAATTAAACATAACCATCAATTTCCTAATTATCTTTTAAATTCTTTTGTTTTTTCAAATTGAAAACTATTTGAAATTTGATAAGTTTATTGTCTATTAAATATTTTTGTGCTTCTTGTAAATTTAAAATTATTTAAAATTTGATAGGTTTATAAATGAAATAGAAAATTCCACATATGAATTTTTAAATCATCCTGGTTTTTTTTTACGGAAAGATACTCTTTGACCATTACCTCATTCATGTGCACCACCGCCCAAAATTGATTAAAAAGGTAGGTCATAAGTTATTGATTTAGTTTAAATAAAATATTTTATTAATTAACTGTTTCCCTCACACCAATCTTTGAATGTTTTTTAAAGAAATATATCATGTGCAAGTATTTATATTATATAAACTAGCATATCTTCTAAGTGGATGAATGAGAATGTCAAAATAATTTGAGCGAAGTTTTCATATATTAAATAAAATAATAGAAATCTTGAAATTAAAATGATCTTATTTGAAGTTGATTTACTATTTAAAATATAATTTTATTTTAAATAGAATGATAAATATGTCAATGATGATGGTATTTAAAAATATATGTTGGTTTTATATCTTTTATGATCAAAAATTTAATAACAATATACTAAAAATGATCTTATTTGAAGTTGGTTAACTATTTAAAATAAAATTTTATTTTAAATAGGATGATAAATATGTCAATGATGATGGTATTTAAAAATATGTGTTGGTTTTATATCTTTTATGATCAAAAATTTAATAACAATATACTAATTATTTGACTAAGTTAAATAAATATAACTTTTTTTATAATTTTAATAGTTATATATAATAAGGATTAAGTCTATATTATTATATGAGTTAGTAATATATTAATATGATGATGATGATAATGATGGTTAACGTCCATTAAGACCAAATTTAATTAATAAAAATAATTATAAAGTTGTGAATTGAATATCACTTGAATTTAATTTAAGTTGTTTTGGGATGAACTAATTTTATTTTAAATAGGATGATAAAGATGTCAATGATGATGGAATTTAAAAATATGTGTTGGTTTCATATCTTGTGTGGATACAAAATTTAATAACAATACACTAATTATTTGACTAAGTTAAATAAATGTAACTATTTTTATAATTTTAATAGTTATATATAATAATGATTAAGTCTATATTATTATATTAGTTAGTAATATATTAATATGATGATGATAACGATGTTTCACATCCATTGAGACCAAATTTAATTAATAAAAACAATTATAAAGTTGTCAATTGAATATCACTTTAATTTAATTTAAGTTGTTTTGGGATGAAATGTATCCTTAACAATTAAATTGTGTTCTTATAAATGTAATTAAATTTTATCAATTTTTCTTATAACTAAAGTTTATATATAATAACTATTATTAATAATAATTTATTAAGAAAACAAAATAAAAAATAAACTTTAGAGTGGCAACATGATGAAGGTCCAAATTTCACAAAGCTAGAGTAGAAACCATTTTAACTTGAATTTTAAAAACATTATTTAAGAATAATTATAAAAATAATAGTTAATAAATTATTAAGAATATTTTGTTTCTCATTATTCTTTATATTATAGTGCAAGGCCTTCATCAGTGCCCACTAACTTAAGAATCTTCAATTAGAGTGTAATTCCATGGATTTTTTTAGTGAAGCTTAATTTTACCTATGGTCATGTTCAAAATAAATACTCACTTATAAAGATGTATCAAAGTTATGAAATAATTATTCTGGCTAAATATCTCTATATTCTAGGTCTTATTACAATATAGGAACATTAATCCTTCATATTACACCTATATTTAATAATGCCCCTTAACCCTATCTACAATAAATGACTCATTTTGTAAAGAAAAAACAAATCTATGAAATCACCTTTTTGGAAAAACATGTTAAAACTATAACACCATCCCTTCTACTAAGTAACCCCCCATCCTTGGCTCCATAGACAATAAACACTCCCATTGGGAGCCCATCTAATATAAAAGACACCATCTTATTAAAAAACATTCTTTGTGAATATGCTTGAGAGCTATGAAATCCTACTATAAAAGACTTCCTTGTGAATATGCTTGGAAGCTATGAAATCCTCCCCTTAGGGATACAATCTAAAACCATGAAATTATTCATTCTTCTAAGAAACCCACCATCCTCAGCATTAAATGACTCCCTTGCACATATGTGTAATCCACAAAAATATAACATGACATTTGAATAATTAAATATTAATGGAACAATAATAGCATTTAGATTATAAGCTAAGTCTAATTTTGTATGTAGCAAATCAAACTATTTTTTGGAATGTCTTTTTATTCTATTTATTTTTGTGGAAATTTTCAAATTTCAAATTTAAAATGTTGGAATTGTTATTTCAATAAAAATGGATATTAACAAATTCATTTGTAATATGAAAAATAGTTAAGTTTCAAATTTGTAATTGTGATTTTTCAGATTTGGATTCCTTGCTTACAATACTTCATTTTCACAAGACAAATACATGTTCATAATAATGTTTTTAAAAAGTTAAAAAAATAAAAAAAATAAAAACAATTTTAATAAAAATTAAAAAAGAAAAAATTAAAAGATAATTATGTTAATAATAATATTTTTTTAAAATCATCAAATTTCCAAAAAATTAAAACAAACAAATATATACTAATAATATTAAAAAAACATTATAATTAAAAAAAATAATTTTTTAATAAAAATTAAAAAGAAATAATTTTAGAAGATAATTAAACAAATACATGTTAATCATAATTTTTTTTTTTAAATCATCAATTTTCAAAAAATTTAAAACATTTAAAAAAAAATATTATATATTAATAATATTTAAAAAAAATTAAAATAATTTTTAAGATGGTTCCATAATAATAATAATAATTTATTCTACCATATGAGAAAGTGAAAAAAATAGAATGGGTATGGGTATGGAATATATTTAGAAGTTGATAGTAACTAGAACTTTGTTTCGCAATGTTTCGGGAGTGTTCCTGGAGCTCCATTGGTTTGCTTCGGTTGTCTTTCAGTTGTGCATGTAGATGATGCTTCGGAGAGGGTAAACTCCTTCCGAGAGTTTTTGTACTGCTGATTGGAGATGGCATTTGAGTGAGCTTATTTGCCAAAGTACCATTATATTTGCTTCAACTCGAAATGTGTTTCACAAAACATAGATGAAATATGGGCAACTTGGCGATGTAGCGAAAACAAATACTCTGGGGATTCACAAGTGGTGTTAAGAAAGGTGCTTATCATCAAGAAACATAATATGTATTGAGGTGAAAGAGTGCCCACAAGCACATAGAATTTTAGTATTTTTGGCTAGGGCATTTTGATAGATATTCATAAACTAACATAATTATATAATTTAAATTAAAGTGGTTAATATACAATAGATTGTCTACTTCCAGAACAAAAGTATTAGGCCTATCATGGGAAACACTTTTGTCAAAGGGCCTGAAAATATGAACAATACTTTTATAAAGGGTTCTAAGGTATGGACAAACCTCTCACAAAGGGTTTGAATTTAAAAAATATTATGTCACAGTTATAACATAATTAATAGTTCTAACAATTTATTTGCGTTATTTAAAAATATTGATGGGTAAAATGTTAGTGTTAATCTCAATAGGTAAGAAACTGAATGCATCAATCCACATCTCGCATTTATGCATTTAATACTTGAATCCACAAATGGTGTCGGTTTCCGCACGGGCCTGGATAATGCAGGTATATATGCATTTAAAACTTGAATCCGCAAATGGTGTCGATTTCCTCACAGTGATGGATAATGCAAGATGAGGGATGGGTCCGACTCAACCTACCAACCTAGAAAATTTCCCCCCAAAGCCTTTAAACCCACGTGTCCCGTCAGAAGGAAAAGGTCGGGGAGTCCTGCATGCTCCCAATGTCGAAGACGTCCGAATTTAGGAAACGAGTACCCACATATCAAACAGGCAGTGGGGATGGAACAAGTTGCTTGTTTTTGGTGTTGTTAGTTTGTTTTTCTTCCTCGCAGAGATGGAACATGATGCTTGTTTTTGGTGTTGTTAGTTTGTTTTTCTTCCTCGCTTTTGAAAAACTATAGCATGTGGTGAAAAACTAATGAAAAAAGAAAAAACAAAACAATTTGGATATCTTGCCTACCAAGATGAATGAAAATTTAATATGTTAAACCATATATTTTTAGGTATGCTAACTCATGGTTTTTAACTACAAAGTGTTTTTAACTGCAAATTTTGTCCTGTCAGTAGACATGGTGCCTTTATACTATTGCCTTGCTTTTCTAGTTACCCGGAAAGTAGGCCTAGTAAGCTTCCCCATTACACTACTTCCCATGAATCTTCATGTCTTCATAGACAGTGTTCTTGCAGCAAGGAAGTGTTTTAACAGATCTACGCAATGACACAATGGAGTGGCACGTGTGAAAAGAGCCAATTTAGTAGCCCAAAACCTTGACACTTTTCATATGCATGTAAAAGCCTATTTAGTATTTTCATTTGAAAGAAATTGTTCTGTGAGGAAAAAAAAAGGAAAGAAGAGGCCTATTTTCATTTGAAAGAAATTGTTCTGTGAGGGAAAAAAAAAGAAAGAAGAGGAACAGAACATGGTATAAGTGCAATCGAACATGTTTTCATTCTAAACCCTCTGTTGGTAATGTTGAATTGCCTTCTGCATTGTGATTTGTTTTCCAGGACTGGATGTTGGACTCGATCCTGGAATGTAGTAAATATGTTTTCCGCTAGAGGGAGATGTGAGTATGGTGAAGATCTGAGCAGCAAGTCGTCTACTAGTCCCAAATTTCTGAAAGGTATTCCTGAAAAATTTAGTTAGGGAAGAGATGAAATTGAGTATAAATTTGTGAAGGATAGGGAGGAATTTCGCACTGTGATTTTTGCTGGCAGCAAGCCAGATTTGAGGGGGTTTGGGCACAGGGATGAAAGAAAATATGTGGGATTGACTAAAAAGGAAAGGGCATAGAAGAACAAGAAGAATAATATTGAATCTAGTTTGTGAGCACGAGGACAGTGGCACAAATATAGGGAGAGTGGTGCATGAGTTTGAAGAAATTTCTGGGAAACATACTATATATGGGCACGTTTTTGTTGGTATCAAAGGCCAAAACAAACAAGAGTATGTATATGATATCGGGGAGAACTCTTGGAGCATCGGAATTCATGAGCTATGGAACTTGATGTATATTTTCAAGGTACATAAGTCTGATAGACCTGATGCAAAACTGGAACATAAAAACTTTTGATCTCAACATTAATCCAATTGGGTGTACTACTCTAACCAAAAAAGAATCCCATTTCACTACTCATTATACCATAACTGCTACAGGCAAGATAACAAAAATTTATCAAATCTACTATCCTCAGAAGAAAATTGTCAAAAAAATTTAGTAGCACATCTGATTCATAGCAACTGTGTAAATATTCTCCTCAAACCGCAAAACAATTGTTTTTAGTTCACTCATGACATCTGCACCTGTCTGTAGCATGTGTCTCTAAATAGTGTCCATTCTGTGAATTCAAGTCGATCGTTAACCATTATACAAGGCTTATTACATGGAACTTGATGTATAGAACCATTCGTACATTAGTTGATATGATTTTGTATGTTTAACGAAGCAATAGTATTAAAACATTTTTTTAAAAGCTATGAATAGATTGTGTGGACTCAACTACCCCCGCCACTGTTGTTGCATGGAAGATGTCACCCAAGTATTAAAAAAGCACACATCAATAATAAATACCATGAGAAGTTTAAGCTGGATTGAAACCATCGAAAGTTTAAGCATTGAAGTCCAAAGTCATCGAGAAGATAATGAAAGAAACATAAAAGGTTAAATTTGATCCTCTATGCGATTGAAATTATGCATTGCCCAAATCAAAAATAAAAATATTATGAAACATGTTGAAGATCAAAAAAAAAAAAACATGAAAAAACCATTGGGTATGTTGAAGATCAAAAATAAAATAGTACTCCAAGGAAAATCCTGTTGCCACTGAAGCTAATTGAAATGAAATTAACACTTCCCAAATAAATCACAAATGAGTGCGGATTAAATAAAATTATAATCGCCCAACTAAAATTATAAAATCATTATTTTAAATGAGATGGGTGAGGATAGAGTGTTGTCCACTATACCATAGTCTCGCCCAGATAAGTTCGACCTGGATGGAGACCAATCTATTCTGTCATGTTGAGAGGTTGGGATTCTTTGACCTCCTTTTTAAACATATCATGAGTGTCGATCGTTGCGTGTAATATGTCGCCGAAGTATTAAAAGCACACACATCAATAATAAATACGTCCATTAGTGACATTATAGAAAGTAAGCGGTGAGGGTAAATAAAGAACTAATCAACATAAATAAAGGTGTGTCCTAATTAGAAAAGAAATGAAATGCATGATAGCTGGAGCGATAAGGTGGTTTTGCTTGGCTGACAGCTGGAGTGATAAGGTGGTTTTCTTGGTTAAGAGGTTTTGGTTGACAAGTTTTGTTTGGCCAACAATTGGAGTGATAATATGGTTTCCCTGGTTGAGAGGTTTTGGTTGACAAGTTTTTCTTGTTGACAGGTTTTCTACAAAACTTTTTCCTAAATTATGCCTTTGGCATAATTATTTTAATGCAAGAGCCCCTCTTTCAAGAGCAAAGTAGAAGAACCAATAAAAAAAAGTTGGATTGGTGAATTTAAGGATTTCACAAGTTTTCTTTTTCCAAAAGAAAATTTAAAAATTACATAAATTGGTTATAAATTAGTATCACTTGCTTGGGAGTTTTTAAGGTTAAACTACCCGACACATGGAATTTTTATAGATAAATTAACCTAGTAATATAGTGATAAATAGATCTTCTTAAATATGCACATGTGTTAATGTAGTTACAAAATTTAATTATTAACAAATGAAATCAAATATTTCTTGTATGCATATTAAATTATAATATTTGATGTGCAAGTTATTTGATTTATCCTAACATTGAAGTCTAGTGTAGAGGAACATAAAGGCATATCTAAGTTAATGATAGGTTTTTCACATGCATACCAAATGCATTTGAATCACTAATTTTAATTAAATCTTTTATATGTTTGGTTGGTCATTGATCCGGATTTATGAGCGGAACGAAATGAATAACAGATTGAATGTAATAATACAAAGATACGGAGAACACCAACATATATCCAGTGAACAATAACGTCTATTGAATAAAAAGTAGGATGAAACTATAAAACTACAGAACTGAAACAACTTACTCGAATGGTGGTATTTGTCTCTGAGAAGAGATGTCGCTACTACGTGCATCCGTCTGAGTAGAATGATTACAATGAGGCTCCAGAGGCCTTTTTAACATTACTCATGAATGCCCAAAACCCTATACATCCAAAAACCTAACCCTAGGAGATGAAACAAAAAAAGGTATGTGGGCCTCGATGGGTAAGTTGGTACCTCAACTTCTCGGGGTCATAACTTTTTCATACGACCTTTGCTTTAGGCATTTGATAGCCCGTTGGAAAGGTATTTTCGAGAACTATACATGATGTCGTCAAACTCTGACTCCATCCACATTTTGACTATGGCAAGACAAAAAAAATCATTGTTTAGGTCCCCAAAATGACCCTGGAAGTACAGAAAGATGTACTAATATGAAAAATTCCAAAATAAGTCAGTTGGAATAGGTGGGAAGCCACCAATATACACCTGGATGCCTTGTAGGGATTTAGGGAAACCCCAGAAGTGCATAACCCACAATTACAAATAAATCTCATCATTACAAAGAAACGTGTTGAACTAAAAACTATCAAGATGAGGCAGTTGGAATAGGTGGGTGGCCACCAATATCCACCTGGATCAGTCCTCCCCCATTAGGAAGAAAAGGTCTCCATTATGTTGAGTGCCCCATCAAGTGAGGAAATTTCTCCTAAATTTAGCCCTGAGTGAGCCACTTGTCTTGGTGTAGAAGTTTTCCTGCCTTGATAACCAGATAAAGTTGGATCCTTTACTAGCGAGTGCCCTTGACCTGTGTGTCCACTATGTGATCAGTGGATGCCTATTCCATATGGCCAGGGTTGATATTTGTTGGTTTTAACATTTTTCGATCTCTGAGGTGTCCAATAATGGTGGAAAATATGGCCGAAGGAGGTCCACATTGAACACTCGGTGCAAGCCAAGGAAGGGTGGAGTGTCGAGCTCAAAAGAATTTCCACCCACAACCTTGGTGATAGTGTAAGGCCCATAGCGAAGTGAATGGAGCTTTCGATGGGGACCTGTAAGGTGCTCTTTCTGCAAATGTAACCAGACCTTGTCTCCCACCCAAAACTGGTCTGCTACCTGGTGTTGATCATAACACTGCTTGTACTTAACATTGGCTTTCTGCAAAATCTCATGGACCTATCGGCAGATGTGTTGAATCCGCTCAATGAATCTGGTGGCTTTGTCGGCCTTAGACTGAACATGGGAATATTATGCATGTGTGGTTGCAAGAGGTAATGCAACATCAATGGGACCTAAGAGTTGAAATCCCAACCCCACCTGAAATGGGCTATGTCTGGTGGAGCTATGGAGAGCCATGTTGTAGCTGTGTTGAACATAGGGAAGAATCTCATCCCATGTATGCATATGCTTGGATTTATACATGCGCATGATGTGCACAATCATCCGATTGATGATCTTTGTTTGGCCATCGGTTTGGGGGTGGAAAGCAGTGGATTTAGTGAGCTTGGTGTCCAATAGTGACCAGAGACTCGACCAAAATGTGTTGAGGAACCTGTTGTCCTGATCTGAGATGATGGTATGTGGTATCAAAAAATGGACCCACACCTATTCAAAGAAGAGCTTGGCAGTATATGCCGTTTTGATGCTTTTCTTGCAGGCTGTGAGAATGGCCATCTTCGAAAACCCATCAACCACCACAAATACACAATCATTCCCTTTCTTGGTGGATGGAAGGC
>JASDQU010751753.1:23154-37779 GCA_032191745.1 Picea mariana
GAGATGGGTGAGGATAGAGTTTTGTCCACTATACCATAGTCTCGCTCAGATAAATTCGACCTGGATGGAGACAAATATGTTCTGTCATGTTGAGAGGTTGGGATTCTTTGACCTCCTTTTTAAACATATCATGAGTGTCGATCGTTGCGTGGAATATGTCGCCGAAGTATTAAAAGCACACACATCAATAATAAATACGTCCATTACTGACATTATAGAAAGTAAGCGGTGAGAGTAAATAAAGAACTAATCAACATAAATAAAGGCGTGTCCTAATTAGAAAAGAAATGAAATGCATGATAGGAGCGATAAGGTGGTTTTGCTTGGCTGACAGCTGGAGTGATAAGGTGGTTTTCTTGGTTGAGAGGTTTTGGTTGACAAGTTTTGTTTGGCCAACAGTTGGAGTGATAAGATGGTTTTCCTGGTTGAGAGGTTTTGGTTGACAAGTTTTTCTTGTTGACAGGTTTTCTACAAAACCTTTCCGTAAAATATGCCTTTGGCATAATTATTTTAATGCAAGAGCCCCTCTTTCAAGAGCAAAGCAAAGTAGAAGAACAAATAAAAAAAAGTTGGATTGGTGAATTTAAGGATTTCACAAGTTTTCTTTTTCCAAAAGAAAATTTAAAAATTACATAAATTGGTTATAAATTAGTATCACTTGCTTGGGAGTTTTTAAGGTTAAACTATCCGACACATGGAATTTCTATAGATAAATTAACCTAGTAATATAGTGATAAATAGATCTTCTTAAATATGCACATGTGTTAATGTAGTTACAAAATTTAATTATTAATAAATGAAATAAATTATTTCTTGTATGCATATTAAATTATAATATTTGATGTGCAAGTTATTTGATTTATCCTAACATTGAAGTCTAGTGTAGAGGAACACAAAGTAGTAGGCATATCTAAGTTAATGATAGGTTTTTCACATGCATACCAAATGCACTTGAATCACTAATTTTAATTAAATCTTTTATATGTTTGGTTGGTCATTGATCCGAATTTATGAGCGGAATGAAATGAATAACAGATTGAATGTAATAATATAAAGATACGGAGAACACCAACATATATCCAGTGAACAATAACGTTTATTGAATAAAAAGTAGGATGAAACTATAAAACTACAGAACTTAAACAACTTACTCGAATGGTGGTATTTATCTCTGAGAAGAGATGTCGCAACTACGTACATCCGTCTGAGTAGAATGATTACAATGAGGCTCCAGAGGCCTTTTAACATTACTCATGAATGCCCAAAACCCTATACATCCAAAAACCTAACCCTAGGAGATGAAACAAAAAAAGCTATGTGGGCCTTGATGGGTAAGTTGGTACCTCAACTTCTCGGGGTCGTAACTTTTGCGTACGACCTTTGTTTTAGGCATTTGATAGCCCGTTGGAAAGGTATTTTCGAGAAATACACATAATGTCGTCAAACTCTAACTCCATCCACATTTTGATTGTGGCAAGACAAAAAAAATCATTGTTTAGGTCCCCAAAATGACCTTGGAAGTACAGAAAGATGTACTAATATGAAAAATTCCAAATAAGCCAGTTGGAATAGGTGGGAAGCCACCAATATCCATATGTATGCTTTGTAGAGATTTAGGGAAACCCCAGAAGTGCATAACCCACAATTACAAATAAATCTCATCATTACAAAGAAACATGTTGAACTAAAAACTATCAAGATGAGGCAGTTGTAATAGGTGGGTGGCCACCAATATCCACTTGGATCATTCCTCTCCCATAGGAAGAAAAGGTCTCCATTGTGTTGAGTGCCCCATCAAGTGAGGAAATTTCTCCTAAATTTAGACCTGAGTGAGCCACTTGTCTTAGTGTAGAAGTTTCCCTACCTTGATAACCAAATAAAGTTGGATCCTCTACTAGCGAGTGCCCTTGACCTGTGTGTCCACTATGTGATCAGTGGATGCCTATTCCATGCATCTAGGGTTGATATCTGCTGGTTTTAATGTTTTTCAATCTATGAGGTGTCCAATAATGGTGGAAAATATGGTCGAAGGAGGTCCACATTGAACACTCGGTGCAAGCCAAGGAAGGGTGGAGTGTCGAGATCAAAAGAATTTCCACCCACAACCTTGGTGATAGTGTAAGGTCCATAGCGAAGTGAATGGATCTTTCGATGGGGCCCTATAAGGTGCTCTTTCTGCAAATGTAACTAGACCTTGTCTCCCACCCAAAACTGGTCCGCTACCCGGTGTTGATCATAGCACTGCTTGTACTTAGCATTGGTTTTCTGCAAAATCTCATGGACCTGTTGGCGGATGTGTTGAATCCGCTCAATGAATCTGGTGGCTTTGTCAGACTTAGACTGAACATGGGAATATTATGCATGTGTGGTTGCAAGAGGTAATGCAACATCAATGGGACCTAAGGGTTGGAATCCCAACCCCACCTGAAATGGGCTATGTCTAGTGGAGCTATGGAGAGCCATGTTGTAGTTGTGTTGAACATAGGGAGGAATCTCATCCCATGTATGCATATGCTTGGATTTATACATGCGCATGATTTTCACAATCATATGATTGAAGATATTTGTTTGGCCATCAGTTTGGGGGTGGAAAGCAGTGGATTTAGTGAGCTTGGTGTCCAACAGTGACCAGAGACTCGACCAAAATGTGTTGAGGAACCTGTTGTCCTGATCTGAGATGATGGTATGTGGTATCAAAAAATGGACCCACACCTATTCAAATAAGATCATGGCAGTATATTTCGTTGTGATTCTCTTCTTGTGGGCTGTGAGAATGGCCATCTTCGAAAACCCATCAACCACCACAAATACACAATCATTCCCTTTCTTGGTGGATGGAAGGCCATACATGTAATCCATCGAGATGGATTCCCAAGACCTCTTGGGAGTATGAAGAGGGGTGTATAAGCCTTGCTTCTTGATGGTTGGCTTGGCAATGGCACAAGAAGTGCAAGATTTGATATATTTTTTGATGTCCTAGTGAAGTTTTGGCCAATAAAATGTTTCTGTAGAATGACCACAGGTTTCTCCATGCCAAAATTTCCTACCATCCGACTATAGTGAGCCTCCCAAACTAACTTTGCACGATCTATTGCGGGAACACAGAAGTGGCCCAGATGGCATAACAATCCATCCTCAATGTAAAAATTAGTGGCATTCTCTCCTATACCCAAGAGATGATAGGTGGTGGCGAAGTCAAGGTCACGCTGATAAAGTTGGGGCCACTCAAATGCCTCATTCCCATATGAATGGAGCACGGTGGTGAGTGCAGCAACAGGAGGTCGACTGAGGAAGTCAACGACATGATTTGTGCTCCATGTCTTATTATTGATTTTGAGATGGAACTGTTGCATGTATGTGAACCTGTTTTGATGGCGGTCGTTCTGCAACTTCTCCCATGTCTATATGAACTATAGATGTTTGTGATCAGTGTGGATGATTGTCTCCTTTCCCAGAATGTAATGTTTCCATTGACGACATGATTTCACAATGGAATACATTTCTTTGTCATAGGTGGAGTATTTATGGACGATCACTGAGAGTGTCTCACTATGGTATGCTATGGACGAATTTTGTTTAATGCTCTGTAATCAATGTAGATCCACTAGGTCTCGTCTTTCTTCTATACCAGTACAATTGGGATTCTACAAGGGGAGGAGTTGGTTTAGATGTGCCCCTTTTGAAACAACTCTTTGATCTAGCATTTGATTTCATCATTTTCCATCAGTGAGCGACAATAGATGGGTCCATTAGGCAGAGGTGCACTGGGGGTTAGATCAATTAGATGCTTGACTTGGTAGTGCATCGTTACCCCAATGGGTGAGGAGAAGATGTCTATGTACTCTTCCACGATCCCATCCACTTGATTCTTCTGCAAAGAGAGGCTCTCTGTAGAGGTCATGAATGTGGTCGTGACCTTCTGTTTACTACGAGTATGGATCACAAAGAAGAAGAAATTCTCGGTCTTTGAAATGACCTTACTACATTTCTTAGCAGAGATTAAATAAATAGTGTTAGGCGACGCTACCTCTGGTATCATGTACAATTGTCTACCCAAAGTAATAATAACATTGTGGGGTCTAGACTCATACACATCATGTCGCTTCCACAAATATGGTTGGCCTAAAATAACATCACAAACTTCAAGGGGAGAAATATCACACAAGAAATCGTCTTTGAAGGGCTTGATGCCATAGGGAAGATGACATTGTTGGCTGACACGAAGATCTCTTCCTTGGAGAAGCCATCCAATGGTGTAGGGTTGCGGGTGCAGTGTTATAGGCAGTTCTGTCCGCTTAACGACCTTTGTTGAGATCAGGTTCTTCTGAATTCCACTATCGACAATGAAATGAAGTGGAGCCCCCTTTATCTACATCTGTGAGTGAAAGAGATGTTCCCCTTTCTCTAGTTCACTTGGATGGAATTTGGTGGTAGAGACAGTGGCACTAGGTTCAACATTGATAATTCTCTTCCCACTTTCTGGATTTGATTTGGAGTCAGAATCTTCCTGTGACTTGGACGCTTTCAGCTCAACCACTAGTGACTGTTTGGAGTGACATTCTTTGGTGTTGTGCTAAGGGATTTTATGGTATTCACACCACTTTCTTGTGTCCTTCAAATTCTCATTACCCTTCTTAGGTTTTCAATTGGACTGGTTTTCCTAAGAGTGGCCATCTTTGCTCTATCCTTTGTTTGGTGGGTTGTGACTGCCCTTGCCCTACTTCGATTATGAGGAATTGCAGATCCAAACTCTTGCCTATTCTTCTTGAATTTTTGCTTGATCTTGATAGAATATCGGTAAGCCACACCTAATGATGCAATGTCCAGAAAATCCATTTTCGTTTGAATGTATCTATGCAGAAAACCACAGTATTTGAGCACTAGATGTCATTTAGAGTCTTTGATACCCAATTTGGTTCGTAGAATATGGAAAATATTGGTGAAATATTGTATTGTTTGGTCCCTTTCCTGACTTAGCATGGTCCATCTTGTGTAGTGGTCCTCGTAGCTTCCAACAAGGTAGTATTGTTCTTTAATGGCATCCCTAAAGGAATCCCATGTGGGGGAAATCACAAATATTGTAGATTCCTCTATGGCCCTTTGCTCAGAGTAAGTATTCCACCATCCCTTAACATGGGGGACGACCTTGAGAAGTGAAAAGGTAATATTTTCCCTATCGAAAAATTTGTGGACCGAAAAATACCCTTCGAGCAAATTCAACCATTTATCTACAACATCTGAATCTATCAATCCTTCAAATAATGGAATATCAAAATTTACGTGTACCTTGAAGGGGGATGTGTGGCCACTTGATGAAGATGCGTCTCCTACGGGCAATCGTCGAATGATCTGTGCAAATTTTTCCATCATTTCATTCTTTTTTCATGCAAGGAATTCCTTGAGCAACAGTTTAAAAGGATCTCTTGCTCCATCATCTTTCTTCTCGTCCCCCATGAGTTATGGTCCGGATCGGTGCGACCAATCTTGCAAAGGCTCGACTGGTTTGATTCCCAACTTCTTCTACCTAGATCTTATCGGGGACATGCACAAAGAAAAACAAATGAAGAGAAGACCGCTCTAATACCATTGATCCGGATTTATCAGCAGAACAAAATGAATAATAGATTGAATGCAATAACATAGAGATATGGATAACAATAATAATTATCCAATGAACAATAACTTCTATTGAATAAAGAAAATAGGATGAAACTGTAAAACTGCAGAACTGAATGATCCGGATTATTTTTGGAACAAAATGAAAGTAGAGATGTTACAATGAAATACTCATGAAAATTTCCAGAAACAGAGAAATACAACAATACTTGATTTCTAAGAATTGTAAAGAGACTGTAAAAATACAAAGTGCAAGACTCACTAGAATGGTGGAAGTTTTATCTCTGAGAAGAGATGTGACGACTATGCTCATTTGCAATAAGATGATTACAATGAGGCTCTGAAGGCCTTTCTATGATAAACATGAATGCCAAAACCATAGACATCCAAAAAACTAACCCTAGGAGATGAAACTCCAAAAGTCATGTGGGCCCCGTTTGGGTATGTTAGTACATTAACTTCCCAAGGTCATAAATTTTGCATACGATCTGCATTTTAGCCACGTGATAGCCCGTTGGAAAGGTATTTTAGAGAAATATGCATTACACCATCAAAATCCAACTCCATCTACAGTTTCACTATGATGAGCCAAAAAAACACAGTTTAGGGCCCCAAAACAACCCTGGAGGTACAACAAAATGTGTTGACATGACAACATCCAAAATAAGCTAGTTGGATTAGGTGGGACGCCACCAGTATCCACCTGCAATATGTGTAGGGATTCAAACAGCCCCAGAAGTGTAGAACCCACAATCACAAAGAAGTATAGAAGAACGTGTTGCACTAAAAACTAAAAAGGGGAGCCAGTTGGAACAGGTGGGTGGCCACCAATATCCACCTGGATCACTCAAACAACTTACTCGAATGGTGGTAACTATATATGAGAAGAGATGTGGTTGTTACATGAATTTGTATGAGTAGAATTCTTATAATGAGGCTCCAGAGGCCTTTTTAACATTACTCATGAATGCTCAAAATCGTAGACATCCAAAAACCTAACCCTAGGAGATGAAAGGCCAAAGTTATGTGAGCCCCAATGGGTAAGTTGGTACCTCAACTTCCCGGGGTCGTAACATTTGCATACGAACTCCATTTTAGGTGTGTGACAGCCCATTGGAAATTTCTTTTTTAGAAATACACATTATTTCATCAAACTCTGACTATGTCTACAATTTGACTGTGGCAAGCCAAAAAAACACTATTTAGGGCCCCAAAATGGCCCTGGAAGTACAAAAAGATGTACTGATATGAAAACTTCAAAAATATTCTAGTTGGAATAGGTGGGAAGCCACCAATATCCACCTAGATGTTGTGTGGGATTTAGGGCAGCCCCGGAAGTGTAGAACCCACAATTACAAAGAAATTTCATCATTATAGAGAAACGTGTTGAACTAAAAACTGTCAAGATGGGTTAGTTGGAATAGGTGGGTGGCCACCAATATCCACATGGATCAACCATCTATTTCAATTAAAACAACATTTAATAAATACCTTTGGGTTAATTCCCTTAAGGGAAACATCTCATGCCCCAATGAAGAAGTCACATTGATTGAGTAACCCCACATACTACACGCTTGATTATCAATTTGTAAGATTAAAAATGCATGATCTGTATTTTTAAAAATTGAAAATTTTAATATGAAGATGAACAAATTTTTAATTTGAATTAAAAAATTATTTCTATTTTTCTATATACTTACTTCATATATGGATTTCCTTACAAATATCTCGATAAGTAAATGTATATTTTTTGAGTTTTAAATAATCCATTTATTTTAATACATCATCTGTGTTAATAAACAGAGAAAGTAAGACAATAATTTGGTAGAAATTTTTTTAACCATTCTCAACTCATGTATGAACAAGAACTAGTGTATAAATTGGTATCATCTTTGGTCTTCAATATGAAACTTATGAATTGATCTTTGATGAAGACATGCTTGAAAAAACACCAATGTGGATGTTGAATGGTTCATCTAAGATGAATCCTGAAAGGGAGTAGAATTTATGGAAGTGAACAACTGTCATGTTTGAACATTCCCTGATTACTTGATCATTTTCCAAGTAATTTGTCAAGAAGAAACTGACATCTTCTTCTAATTGGTAAAACCATAGGATCACCAAAGGGCTCTCTAAATCTAGACACAATTAGGTGTCTATCAACATCCCAATGAATTATTTATTTGATTGTAGATAGACTATTGGGGAGACTAGTTTCCATGTTGGAATTCTCAAATGTCATTTGAATTTTGATTAATATGACTTCAAAACTAGAAGCCTAACTATCATCATTGATATTCCCTATTTTTAGGTGCAAGGTGAGAATATTATTGAAGGGATCCAAGCTTGAGTTTTTCGATTCTTATATTCTTCAATGGTTCATCATTGTATATGGTGGTTTTTTTGGTTGAACACTAACCATTTTGACTTGATTAATGTGGTGGTTTTGTTTGACCACTAACAATTTCAATTTCATCAATGTACTCCACCCTTAAGTGAATACCTTTCTCTTTCACTCATGCTTTAATTTAAAATGCATGTAGAATTGGGCTCCAATATGCCCAAAATCTTCATCTAAAACAATTGTTTGAAAACCTTATGCTTTTATGATTTCTCCATGAAAATGTTTCTTAACATGTGTTTGAAATAAATGGTAAAGACTTATGAAACTTATTAACTTGTTGATTCCATCACCAAGAACTGGTCCAATCATAATGAATTGTTTTATTTTTATCCTTCTTTTTCTTTTGACATTTATCTGAATGATGATTTGTCTTCTCTAAATGAAGATACAGATGGAGATCAAAACATTGATTCTCTATGCGACCAACTCTATGACAATGTTTCCACTTAGCAATTTGATGTTTAAATAAAATAGGTGAAGTGGAATATCGTTGAAGGAATCATGCACTGTAGAAGTGAATTGGTCTGGAATATTAGAGAATATGAAAGGTAACTTCCTTATCATATTCAAGTCATATTCTATATTTGTTGTCATATATTTCTTCCTAAGGTATGATCATAGGCTTGGAAGATCATTCTATACTTATGTTCTTCCATACATTCATGCCAATTTTCTTTTGTAAATTGAAAATAAAATTCAAAATTACTTCCATTCACATTTCTTCTAATATCACTCCACACTTCTTCTTGTGACTCATCTATAATGAAACTTATGTTCATCAAGTCATTGTATGATTCCATCTCATGCCTAGTTAAGGAATCATCAATCATATATTTTGCTTCCTCTGTATCAACCATCAGGTCATTTGTATCACAAGTCACATCAACCTTTTGTATGAGGTCATTTTTTGCTCATGTTTCATCAACCATGTTCTCAATTTGCTTATGAAGATCAACAAACCAATTATCCAATTCATGTAAAGGAATCTTGTAATTCTTTGATTTCTTTAATACTGTTTTGAAAACACTTTTCTCCTTTACCCATTTTATATTTTTCATGCTCACTTGTAATTTCTCACTTTCTTACTTGTTTCTTATGTGTCATGCTCGCTCTCTTGCTTCTTACAATCTTAGGGCGTCGAGTACCACTGATCATACAATCCACATTGTGATTTTTACAATGATTTGATTTTGATGACTCACGTGACCTCCTTATTCAAATTTCAAGTAGGTCCTCTGTTTGAAAATTGACTTTGAAAGGGTTTGAAACTTCACCCTTTATATTGTTCAATGACTTGGATTAAATGAATTCTCCATCTTCAAATTTTAATTCAATTATTCAATCAACTCTTGATTCAAAGAGATTTGACCATAACTTTTATCCTTTTTCTACATGAGATTACACAAGAAAATCTAAGCCCTCATATTACATGAGATTACACAATGCTTTGTGTATGATATGTCTTTATTTCTTGAATGATCAAGTTTTTATTCCTTGTATACCATGCATTTACGGTTGTATGACAAATTACAAGTATGATTTCAACATGTCAAAATGTGATGCAAATAATCATAAGTATCCACCATACATGAGAAACAAATTCCTTAGACCCCCTTTATTTTAATTTTAGAATAGCTAAACAAGTTGTCACAACCCATGAGGGTGTTATTTTAACAAAAAAATTGTTTCCATTAATACTAAGTAACTAGCTAGAAGCACATTAATAGAAACAAAGACAAGGACCATATACCATAAGTAGGCCATATCTATAATAATCAAATCCATATACATATAAGCCAACTAGAACACCAATAAAAATGTATGTCATGGACCTATAAGGAACATACCACAACATTATCTTATGAAAATAACCAACAATGCACAATTAAATACTCAAATGTAAAATACATGAATCTCTAGCATGTAGAAGTCCAAGGATGAGCCAACTACACTCTAGTTTTGATACAACATAATATAAAAATATCCCATGAACCACTCTTCAATAAATCCCTTAAAGAATAATGTGAAAAGATCCCATGAACCAATCTTCAATAAACAGGGGGAAATCACACCAAGGATCAATTTTCTAACAAACCAATGCAACCAAATTCACAGGTGTTTCTTAGCCTTTCCTTTTTCCATGCAAGGTGAACTTGGGCTTGAGAGTAAAATTACAAATTTCCAAAACAAGGTAAAGTGAAATGCAACCCTTTCCCGTTCTACCCATTTACCCAAGTTCACTTTGGAGGTCATTTCACAAGTCTTTTCCCATTTCCCAAGCTTCCTAGGAACTAGGATAAGAAAATTAACCTCATTGATTCAAAATCCCTTTCCTTGAGTGCATTTCCCCATTGTCCACCTAGTTTCCACTTGAAATAGGTTAGTTCATCCAGGATACCAATGTACGTGTAACATTATCATCGTAATCAATCCTACTATATTATGGAATGTAATAGTAGTAATCCATCCTATACATGTATACATTATAACCATATATATGCATGTATTCAAAATCATAATGTGCATCACATTAAATGGAAGGGTTTCCAATGCACCTATACATCATAACAAGGCATCCAATATGTGCATACATTGTTAGGATATTTAGACACTTGGGAGTTAGTTAAGATCAACATGGTCTAATGTGTCATTAGGTAAAAGTGTGTTTCTTTAGTATGCATTTGTAGTTAAGTAATATGATGGTCACAATATGTTCTCAACATAAAGTGATCTAACGGTTTATATTCTCCTCAATCTTAATGACTATACTGATTTGTGGCTACACCCGATCGTTCCATGGTCTCTATTTCAAGAGTATGGAGGGTCATTTGTCGATGGTCGATAGTGAGAAACTCTCTTGTAACTCTCTCTACAATATTTTTCTATTGCATTAATAAATTGTTCCAAGTGGCCACATTGGTTGGGGTTGTGGATGTTTCCCTCAGAGGTTTTACCACATATAAACATCGGTGTGTTGATATTTGATCGATTTATGTGAGTGGTTAATGAAGGTTTTCATATTCAATTAGAATACTTGTGTTGTCAAAAAATATAGGTATTCCATTGGATGACAAACACCTTTAGTAACCACTCACACAACCCAATCAAATATCAACACACCGATATTTATATGTCATAAAACCCTAGGGGAAAACATCCATGGCCCCAACCAACATGGCCACTTGGAGGAATTTATTAATGCAAAAGAAAAATATTATAGAGATATTTACAAGAGAGTTTCTCACAAATGATCTTCGACAAATGACCCTCCATTCTCTTTAAATAGAGATCATGGACCAATTGGGTGTTAAGCCACATATTAATGTAGTCATTAATATCGAGGATAATATGAACCTTCATATCACTCTATGTCGGGAGAATATCGTGACCGTCAGATTACCTAACTACAAATTCATACTAATGCATATTAAAGAAACACACTTTTACCTAACGACACATTAGACCAAGTTGATCTTAACTAACTCCTAAGTGTCTAAATATCCTAACGTCCCTCTCTTAATAAAAAAATGGGATAGGATTGAAGGATTTACAATGGTGAGACAATAGGAGAAGGAAGGAGGCATTGGAGGCTACCCCCCCTTAATGACAACTTCATGAAATCCTAACATAGATCGAAGTTTGGAAAAATTTTCTTCTATAAGAGACTTTGTGAATATGTCAGCAATTTGATCTTTTGTAGGGAAAAAGAGCACTTCAATAACTCGATCATGATTGAGCTTTCAGATGAAGTGCATGTGTAGCTCGATGTGTTTGTTGTGTTGATGTTGAAATGGTTCTTTGGTGAGCTTTATGGCACTCTAATTATCACACCAGAGGGTTTTTGGATGTTGTTGTTGGGATCCAAACTCTGAAAGGATCTGTCGAAGCCACAAGTCTTCTTGACTTGCATTAACCATTGCTCGGTACTCTGCTTCTTCTAAAGAAACATAAATAGCCAGTTGTTTCTTACAGGCCCAAGTGATAGGTCATGAACCAAGGCTTAAAAAATAACCTGCAATAGACTTTCGATCACCAGGGTCATTGGCCCAATCTGGATCAGTGAAACCAACCAATAAAGGAGTCTCCCCTGAGTTGTAATGTATCTTGAATTGAAATATACCTTAGACATACCAAAGTATCCTTTTAGATGCTTTCCAATGAATTTCATGGGGTGTTTGCATATACCAGGAAACAAGACCAATAACAAAGGAAATATCAGGACGAGTATGATTCAAATATAAGAGGCTACCAATTAACTAATGGTACAAAGTGGCATCGAATTCAAGAGAAGTACATGTGGCAACAATTTTGAATCCATACTGGAAGGGAGAAGGGGATGTCAAAGAAACAAATAAGTTCACAAGCATACTTAGGCTAGGAAATAAAAATTCCTTCAATGGTTTGCAAAATTTGGAGGCCAAGGAAATAGTGCAAGTACTCCAAGTCGGTCATTTTAAATTTCTTCTTAAGGCTAGTTTTCACATGGCTTAAATGTTTCAGGTCACTACCAGTGAGAATAAGGTCATAAACATAAAGAAAAAGGATTATGATATGGATTCTTAATTTCTTGGTATAGACATTAGGGTCAGAATGACATCTAGAAAAGTTGGTATCAAGAAGAACGTAGTCCATTTTGGCATACCAAGCTCAAGGAGCTTACTTAATACCATAAAGAGATTTATTAAGGCGACAAACAAGGCTAGAGACATTATGGACATATCCAGGAGGTTGTTCCATGTATATTTCTTCTTGCAAATCAACATGCAAGAATGAGGATTTAACATCCATCTGATAGAGCTCCCATTTGTGTGAGGCTACAAAGGATAGAACAAGGTGGATGTAATTCATTTTGGCTACAGGGGAAAATGTTTCATTATAGTCATTCCATTCGACTTGGGAGAATCCTTTAGCAGCTAACTAAGCCTTTTGTCTTTCAACACTTCTGTATGATGCATACTTAGATCTGTATACCCATTTACATCTAACAAGTTTTCATCCTTTCAGAAGAGGTACAATATCCCAAGTATCATTTACCATTAAAGAATGATACTCTTCATTAATTTTTGTCTCCCAATATGGATGACCTAAAGTTTCTTCAAATGTCTCTGAATCATGAGTCTTTGAATCACGAGTCTCTAAAACTTGAGCCAAAATAGAAGAGGCATGTTGAAATCGTGAACATGTTTGATGCTAATCTGAAGGATCACCAGCATGATCACCAGTTGCTTCTCGAGTTGAACAGACCCATCATGAAAGTTGTGGTGTTAGTGCAGGTTCATGTTCAATGGACTCATATGGAGGAAGGTGAGCAGACGAAGGTGGATTTTAATCCTCACTATAATAATCTAAATAAGAAGAGACCAAAATAGGAACATAATATTGCACAAATTTCGAATATGGCTCACAAGTCAAAGAAGGCACAAACACCAAATTAGGCTCGCAGGCTAAGAGATTTTCATCAAATTTAACATCTCTTTTAATAATAATTTCATTATAACAAGGTTGAAGAAGTATGTAACCTTTGATATCTTCAAAATATCCAAAAAATATACAGTTCTCACTTTTAAGCTGTAAATATTTCATTTTCTCATCAGGAATGTGAGCCCATGCTACACTGCCAAATATATAGAAGTGGCTTACATCTGGCTTAATTTTATTCCATGCTTCTTCTGGTTTTATTTTTTTTAGATCCTTTGTGGGAGTGTGATTTACTTTGTAATTTGCACAGTTAATGGATTCCATCCAATAACTAAGACTTAATCCCTTAGATTGGATCATACAATTATCCATTTCCTTTAATGTGAGATTATTTTTCTTAGCAACACCATTTTGTTGTGGTGTATATGGAACATTTTGTTTCATTTCACTACTGCATTTGGGTCAAATTTCGACGGCGCATTCGACGCAATTGCCACTTTCTATTGTCGGAAGACCGATAAACCTCGGACCCCCTCAAACGTCGTTTCACATGACGTCATTTTTCCGACGACCACGTTTTCGTCTCTATTGCGACGTTTCAAACATGGCAAGAGAGACGTTGCAAACGTGGCAAGACCGACGTTTCAAACGTGGCAAGAGAGACGTCTGAAACGTGGCAATAGAGACATCCGAAACGTGGCAAGACCGACGTCTAGAACGTGGCAAGAGCGACATCTTAAACATGGCAAGAGAGACGTCTGAAACGTGGCAATAGAGACATCTAGAATGTGGCAAGAGCGACGTCTTGAACGTGGCAAGAGCGACGTCTTAAACGTGGCAAGAGAGACGTCTTGAACGTGGCAAGACCAACGTCTTGAAGGTGGCAAGAGAGACATCTAAAACGTGGGAAGAGAGACGTCAGGAACGTGGCAAAAGAGACGTCAGGAATGTGGCAAGAGAGACGTCTTATACGTGGCAATAGAGACATATAGAACGTGGCAAGACCGACATCTTGAAGGTGGCAAGAGAGATGTCTATAACGTGGGAAGAGTGATGTTAATAGGTATCATCTCCGACGTGGTTGCTATGGGAGCGACACTCCAAGATGTCTCAATAGTGACCTTCTTGTAGGTATTTAAAAAAAAAATACAATATCAGTACTAAGAAGGACAAGTACATTAACCTTT
>JASDQU010751754.1:20020-30458 GCA_032191745.1 Picea mariana
GAATTTAGAGTCGCTAGTTTCTTAAGTTGGGGGGCTAAGTACCAACCATCCCTGTGTTATGCGTTGGGAAGTCCAAGAATAGTTTTATATGGTTCAAGCTTGTGTAAAATGAAACCACTTACCTCAAGCATAGTTTCCTCTGGTTCAAGCTTGTGTAAAAATGAAACCAGGTCCAAGCATAGTTTTGTTTAGTTTTTAAGTTTGTGTAAAAATAAAATCTATCCCAAGCATAGTTTTGTTTTGTTTTAAAGCTTGCGTAAAAATAAAAACAATCTCGATCTTAGTCTTTTTTCTTTCTCATGCTCGTAAATACATAAGAATAATTTACCAAGCTTTGTCTTTGTTCTTTCTTGTGCTCGTAAATACGTGAGAATGTAACCGAGTATACTTTTATCACTTTTTCAGACTTGTAAAGGTTATATGAAAAAGGAACCCCCTGGAGTTCTCTTTAAGCTCTTTTCAGACTCTCTAAACATGAAAAGATTGCCGAGTGACCTTGTTCTCTTCACGCTCGTTAAAGTATTTGAAGAAAACGTCTGTTGAGCGATATTTTATCTCTTTTTCGGTCTCATCGGACTACTTTATGAAAAAGGAACTGAGAGAGTTCTCTTTAAGTGTTTTTCAGACTCTCTAAACATGAAAAACCCCCGAGTTTTCTTTCTTTGGACTCGTAAAACAAACATCGAAAGGCCCATATGGGACCGAACCACTCCTTCCTAGGGTTCGTTAAACATACTCCGAGGGACTCGTATGAAGGATGAGATTACATTACAAGCATATGTTATCCTCCTCAAGCTTGCGTAAAAATAAAGAGGTACTCGCCAGAAATGGTGGGGGAAAAAATTTGGGAAGAAATGTGTCTAAACCTGTATTCTATGGAAGAGTCACTTTTGAATATGGCACCCTTTCACTTGCTTTATGTCTAGGTTGGAAAATCCGCTTGTCTCTTGATCATACTCCTTTATAAGATTACAGATTGGTCTGTGATCCTTATTGTTGAGTTAGTATTTCCAAGACAGTTGTCGTGTCGTCAATATGTTCAAAAAGATGTCCAACCCAAAAATCGTTCTGTTGCGTCGGCCATTTCTACAGTCCTTAAATCCTTCTATTGCATTGGCCATCCCTAGTCAGTCCTGACTCACTTGTTATTTTGATCTACATCAAATCTTGTTACTCATTTCATGTCATTGATGGGGGATACATTAAGGCCCTCCTATGACGAGTCTTTTCCTGTCGACTTCAACTCATTATCCAGGAATTAGACTTAGAAACCAATTGGTACCTTGGAACTCGCATGCCTCAATGGAAGGTTTCCTTTCTTTCGACAATGGGTTTTCATCATTGACCCCTGATCGGGAGATTCCGCCAAGTGTTCGACTTCAGCTCATTAACTCACATTTGTTGGATTGTACTAGAGTACCTTGGGAGTCATTGACATTAATGGTCATTTCCCTCACACTTGTTAACAGTTCTCATCATTGACCAGTAATCAAGTGGTTTCTAACATGTTCGACTTCAACACATGTATTCGCATGGTTAGATTTGTACATAGAGTGGTGGAGATGAAGACCCTAGATATTTTCTGACAGATCCAGGTTGCATTGGAGTATATTCAATGTAATGTTACATAGATCCACATTGTATGTCTGGTGGCTATGTTCAAATTTGAGTCCTTAACACATAGATCCACAGTGTATTTTTGATGTCTATGTTCAAATTTGAGTCATATCAAAATGGATCCACAGTGTATGTTTGGTGGCCATGACCTGTCTTACTTGACATGGATCTTCACATGTAGACATTTATGCTCTGATTCATTTGTATTATGAGTATGGGAATGCCTACCTCAGTGATGATGTATTATTGTACTGTATTTCCTTGTTTGTTGGCATGTTTCCGACTGACTGTTCCTTGATCCCTACACACACTCGACAAAGTATTTTAGCTATCACTATGTTCTAACTTCATACTTTGGGGGGCTCTCTGTTACACATTATTTTTGTCATCCCTATGACCGTTAATGATGTAAACCTATATGTTGCCTTCAGAGGGGTCAGTGGCCTGAGTCCCTAAAGAAAGAAGAGAGAAGAACTTTTCCTGAGAAAAGAAGTTGCATTCTCCTTTGTAAAAACCTTATTAAAGAGGATGTTCATAGTTTTCTATATAGGCAGGGTGCAAGAATGCCTAATTCTTGCAGGTTGCACCATAGCTGGGTTGCGAGAGGTTCACAGGTTGCACTATAATCAGGGTGCGAGAATGCTCATACGTGGGAAAAATGAGCATCTTCTTGATGCTTCTAGAAGGAGAAACTTCCATGGTGAGGTGACATCCGAATGGTTTGGATCTTACTCACTTTCATAATTTAGTGGGATCATCCTAACCTCCTCACCTTATCCTCTTCAACTTATAAAAGGAGAGGATCTCTCATGGAGAAAGTTAGCTTTGGAGCTTTGTGGATTAGCTTGGATTGGATTGAGCTTTGGAGATTGTTAGCTTGTCTAGATGAGCCACTTTGTCAAGATAGATTGTGAATATTATTAGATCGTTTCTCTCAGAATTCTTGGAGTGGAAGTGTGTGGGGAAAAAAGGACAGTTGGAAGGGACCTTACAACATCAAGGCCACGGTTGCAATCTCTCTTTCACGTTTAATATGATACAGTAATATAATTCTTTCCTATAAAGCTTGTTGTGTTTTATTGTATGATTCCTTGATCACATACATAGGNGGAAGTGTGTGGGGAAAAAAGGACAGTTGGAAGGGACCTTACGACATCAAGGCCACGGTTGCAATCTCTCTTTCACGTTTAATATGATACAGTAATATAATTCTTTCCTATAAAGCTTGTTGTGTTTTATTGTATGATTCCTTGATCACATACATAGGTTTATATTGAGTTTATACTATTACTATCACTTTGGTCGGTTGCGTTCTTTTGCAGGATCATCATTGTATGAGTGTTGGAATGGAGCTAGGATGGTGATAACAAGAGGAAGTGGCGTTTAAACGGTATGTCACCTATCCCTCTTTAGTTAGTAAATCCAATATTTAAAACTTAAGGAAAGCGTCATGTTCTGGTGTGTTTTGTTCTAGATCTAGGTGGATCTAGGGAGATTAGTTAGTGTCCGCACCTACCAATTTATCCAATAACAATAAGTATTGGAGTCTCTCGAGACGAATACACATTATTTTTATATATACATCCATTATCTTGAATTTCTCTGTAAAAACTCAGTTATGATGTTAATATGAATGATATGCTAAGTTTGTGACTGCATATTATGTTGGAGTAGTGCCACGACTGTTCAGGGGGACCACCAGTGGTCTGGGTAGCTTATTTATATTGTTGTACATTTACATTTTCGCATCTAAATCTCATTACTTACTAATTTACAGGTTGCTTGATGAAGTTCTACTATTGCGTATATCTCTTTATATAATTTGCAGTTTTCTCCCTGGAGTTGTATTTTTATTACAGGGTATTCATAGTTGTCCATATTTAATTTTCCATACTTTGAAATCTAACATATTTTCATGTAGGTTGTGCTTTATTAATGGATATATGTTCATAGTTATCTAATTGTGCAATCGTATCTTTCTTTCCATGTTTCATAAACTGTAGATTACTTCACAGATTTCTTATTTAGGAAGTGTCTTTAACAACTACATCTACTTTATTAAGTTGCGAATGTCGACTACTTCCTGTAGATTTAAATCAATTGTTATCTTTATTTCCAACACCAGAGTGATAGGATAGGAGCTGATTTCAAATCTATTTGCACAATGTTTATAAACTGTATTAATTCCAGGAATATGCATTGACATCTTCATAATGGAAAAGCTCTCCATAGAATGTCTTATTCATACTCTGCATTTCTCTGTAGAAGTTAGCATTGAATTGATCCCACTTGAATTATCAGTGATGATTAGATGCCATCATGACATAATTCGCCATCATAGACATAACCATTACATTTGAATATCGTCACAACACTCTTTACTTTCAGTTAGACAAATTAGTGTAAGGATAGGTTTTATTTCCTGTAAGATAAGAGTAATTGTGATTTTTTGAATATATGCTTTAAGAATAGAGTTCACTTTGAAGAATTGATGTTGAAATATTGCTTACTTATTCAAAGATTGCTTACTCATTCAAAGAGTTGCTTGCTTAGACTAATTGTTCATAGTTATAGATTGTTTTTGAAGAGTTGTTCACTTAGATTAATAATAACATTGTTTATAGTTAGAGATTGTTCTGTATATATAAAATGAAGTATGTTGTTCAAATGGATTAGAGCTTTTTCAGAGTCTTTTAAATCATCTTTTAAAATATATCTGTAGATTGAAATAAAGTGTTGATCCTTAGGGTAAATCATTCTCTTGTCTAGTTAATCTTTCTGTTAGTTTTCCTTTCTGCCTTGACTCATACTGTGTCACAACTCTAAGTCTACCTACCCTAGTCGATATTTTAATTGAGGGAAATTAAGGCATATAGTTTACCCATCATTTTTGGCATTGTTGTTGGGGAGTTATCCAAAGGTAGAAAACAATTAGGAAGTAGATTATTTCTGAACATTAGTATTAGTTTGGTGGCGGGGGAGATTTAAGACGAGAAGTAAGAACATGCGCATATGTTATAACAGGTTCCCCCAAACCCAATGTTAGTTTTCTTTTTTGTATCACTTTCATGAACAAAACTAGGGACCCAAAGGGTAGATATATCAAAACCAATCCAAAAATTCCGACCAAAGTTCCTTCTAACATTTTTGGAGGAAGGAACACTCCATCTATAAACTCTGTAGAATGGTACTGGAAAGTTCAAGTAGGGGATAACTCAACCCAAAAAGATAAAAAAATTACAGAAGAGACCAAAAATGGGGAAACCATAGAGCATAAAATTGAGACATCAACAATAGTAGAACAAGAGGTAAAACCACTCGAACCTTCATCAGAACCAACCAAAACAACCTTTTCCTTTTTACCATCAGGGGATTCTAGCTTTGTAGATATCATTGAACCTGAACAAGTGAATTCCCTCTTTGGAGGTTCAAAAAATATAGTTGTGTCCCAAGTTGAAAAAAAAATGAACTAATAGTTTCAAAAGGATCAGGAAAAGTCCCTAACATCCAAATAGTAGATCATTATTCCTATCGAAGGAATATCTTTCCTGAAAAAGAACCTTGGTATGCCTCATTATATTCAAGAATAAAACCACTAAGGTATTCTATTTTTTGGAATCATATCAGTATGGATGATCAGGAGCATCACAATCATGTGAGACATGATGAGGGAGAAGAAGTAGGAAACGAGACATAAACCACTTTTTGGTTTCCAATTTTGGATACCACACAAAATGTTAACATGAAGAGCATTCCACTCTCTGCACTACCCACCTTTATGGTAAGAGAAGTGAGGACCTGGATACCTTCCTGTTTGAGTTTGACATCTTGTGTAGAAGTTATAACTACTTGCAATATGCTCAAAAATTAAAACTATTTCCTGCCACTCTTAAGGATTCTGCACTTAGATGGTTCATGGGATTAGGAGAGTCTAGCGTTAGATATTGGGAAGATATGAAGACCATATTCCTTAATAAATACCAAGAAGATTTCAAATATAAATATTCTTGTAAATATATTTTTAAAATTCAACAACTAGAAGACGAGATTCTTGAAGATTACATGGAACAGTTTTCCTATACTTCACAAAAATTGAAATATCATGACCTTCCAGACGATGCAATCGGAACTCTTTTTCTTAAAGGGATTTTGGAAGAATATCTAGAAACACTTAACCTGATGGCATCAAGATACATCTCCCATAAACCATTCACTGAGATCTGTGAGATGTGTAGAAACTACTCGAGAAGTAGGGCTAAAATTGGAAAGGGTGTTCGGGATCCCTATAGTAGAAACTCAAAAGGAGTTAGTTTTGGTGGGATTACAAGAATAGAAATAGGAAAACTGTTGGATAAATTTAAAACTAATATTTTAATTACAATAGGTTCCCAATTGGACACCTTAAAGATTAAGAATAAACAGGAGGAAGAGAATGCAACAATGTGCATATTTTGTTCGAGGTGTAGGAGGAAGCATTCCTCAAGGGAATGCCCATTAGACAACATTTCATTTTGTGGCTTCTGTACTGAAGATAATATCACTGAAAAATTCCCATCACTGCCTGGTTTATTAGCCATTTATAAAAGTGGGGATCTTGTGGAATCTTCATATGCACCTAGAAGGTCATGGAAACCTAGGAGTCAGCCTATGTACCCGGATCTACCACCTCAAGCGCCACCTTATTACCAGCAACCACAATAGTGGAACTTACCAAATTGGAAAAAATGGTCTCCACAGTATGCTTCACACCATTCTTGGTTACAAGGATGGAGAGGAGGACATACCCAGGGAAACACTCAGATTCCACATGTTCCTATGCCCACTCATCCTTATCCACCGTTTCCACCAAATATCCAACAATTTTTTCCATATTCTTTCCCTCCACCGTTACCTCCTATTCCTCAACAACCTCAGCAATTTCAAAACACAAATTTGCMAAGACCAACATTATTACCAACACAACCAGTGCCTAACCCGAATAATAAAMCAACTCAACCTCTTCATAATTTTAAGCTGCAAACATTCCCGACTTATGTTATTTCTCCTGTTCCATTACATGAGATTCAACTAAGGTCAGGGAAAGTTCTGGATAAACATAAGCCTTTAGTAGTCATCCGGGARRAATAAGAAGATGAAACTCTTGACCAACCCATGAATGAAACTAAATGGGAAGATGTTATTATTYCAAAAGACCAAGAACAAAATATTCCTTGAAGTGAATCTTCACAAAATACAAAATCTCATCCCTATCTGGAGAGATTAGCAATCTAAAAACCAATGATTCGACCAGAATTTGACATTATAAATGAATTAAAGAATATCTATGTCAAAATTCCCCTATTACAAGCCATAAAGGACATTCCAATTTGCAGTAAGGTAATCAAGGAATTGTGTATCAAAAATCTAGGTAAGAAACAAAAAGATCCTCCAACAGTACATTCGATAGGAGAGTTGTTTGAATACATATCAGAGCAACCTAGGGTCACAAAATATGAAAACCCATCGAATCTCATGTTAACGATAACCATTAATAAGATTCCTATTGGAAATACTCTCATAGACATAGGGGAAGCCATTAATGTTATGATTGTCACTACCTTAGAAGAATTACATTTGAAACACTTCCTTATACCTACCCCAACTATTTTGGAATTATCATATAAGACAAAAGTTATACCTGAAGGAATCTTTGATGATATCATAGCCACATTAGAATCATGGGAATATTCGGTAGACTTCCTTGTCATTCATTAAAAGGATCCTGCTAAAGGGCATCCCATTATCTTGGGAAGATCTTGGTTGGCCATCGCCAATGCATTTATTGGTTGTAGAGAAGGTGAAATGAATATCTCTATTGGAATTTCTATTAACAAACCTACCATCTACCCACTAGCTCAACCTATTATAGAGAACCTTTAGTGGATTGAATTTCCATATGCAAATGAAAAATGGGAAGAACCTTTGTTTCCTAGTGATCACTCCTGGGAACTTTAGGAGAAAACAATGAAGAATGTGCAAAATCAATCCATTTCTACAATCACATGTGTTGTTTTTCCCCAATCGTTTCCCCAATTTGAGTATATGTTTGGTGACGAATTTCAAGAAAAATTGGACCCATCAATTTTGTCCTCAAAATATTTTATCTTTGAGATAGATGAATCTTTCATATCATACACCATGCCTTATGAGATTAGTCTTGGAAAATTCCTACATATCAATTCCGAACTAGATGCAAATCAACAAGAACAATTATTGAATGTCCTTAAATACTAATGAGGAGAATTTTCTTGGGAATATACTGATATGAGAGGTATACACCTCGACACATGAATTCATCATATATATACCCATGCATAAGTAACACTTGTTAGGAAACCTCAGAGAAGGATGAATCTGACACTAAAAGTTATAGTAAAGGAAGAAATACTGAAACTATTGAATGTCGATTTTATTTATCCAATTTCTAACAGCAAATGGGTATTCCCTCTTGTAGTGGTTCTAAAGAAAGTAACTAGAAAATGGAGAATTTGTGTTGACTTCTGGGGACTTAATAAGGCAACTCTTAAGGATTATTTTTCTCTTCCATTCATTGACCAAGTCTTGGATACCTTGTTAGGAAATCGATACTTTTCCTTCCTTTATGGATATAGTGGATACAATCAAATTTTAATATCACCGGAGGATCAGGACAATACTACTTTCACTTGTACTTGGGGCACTTATGCTTATAGGGTCCTACCATTTGGTCTGTGTAATGCTCCTGCCACATTCCAACAAGCAATATTAGGGATATTTGTTGATCTCATTCATGATTGTGTGGAAGTGTATATGGATGATTTTACAGTATATGGTAATACTTTTCAAGAATCCCTAGATAACCTAAGGAAATTTCCTATTAGATGTCAAGAGATTAATTTATCCTTAAGTCATGAGATGTGTAAAATTTTATTGATTGAAGGTGTCATCTTAGGGAATCATGTTTCATCCGAAGAGATTAAAGTGGATCTTTCTAAGATTGAGGTAATTGTCAAAATCCCACCTCCAAAGACTCAAAAAGAGGTAAGAAGATTTCTTGTACATGCTGGATACTATTGGAGATTCATTGAAAATTTTACAAAGATTGTCGCACCAATGTTTGGATTGCTTACAAAATATTTTGACTTTCTTTGGACTGACCATTGTCAAACTGCCTTTGAAACTCTACAAGATAAATTATTGGTGGCACTAGTTCTTAGAGGACCCAATTGGGGCCCTTCCATTCCATATACCCATTGATGCCTCTGATACTGCGATAGGAGGAGTGTTAGGAGAAAAATATGACCAACAATCCTATGCCATTTACTTTGTGAGTAAGAATTTAATCCATGTTGAGATAAACTATATAGTCACTAAGAAATAATTCTTAGCAGTCATCCATGCCATCAACAAGTTTCGCCATTATATCACAGGATATGAGGTATTTTTACATACATATCACTCTACCATTATATTTATCATGAACAAACCTATTACCAATGGCCAAGTAACTAGGTGGATCCTTTTATTACAAGAGTTCAATATCATCGTCCTTGACCGACAAGGAAAAGGGAACTTAGTAGCTGATTTTCTCTCTCACATTAATCATGAAGGTGATAGTCATCATGTTGATGATAGTTTTCTAGATGAGTATCTCTTTGCCATCTTCGTAAACACTCTGTGGTTTTTAGATATGGAAAATTATTTATTCACTATAAAATTACCAGCTCATTTATCGCCTCATGAAAAGCGTTGTACTATAACACAAAGTGCTAAATACTTCTGAGTTGGCCATGACCTTTTCCATACTAGACTAGATTTGATTATTTGTAGATGTGTCCAGGAAGATGAGATAGAAGAAATCCTATGAAGTTTTCATGATGGACCATGTGGTGGAAATTTTTCTGATAAACGTACAACATATAAGGTTTTACTTTCAGGTTACTATTGGACTAACATTTTTAAGGATGCTTCAAATATGTAAGAAGTTGTGATAGTTTTCAGAGGATAGGAAGACCCACATCAGCCGATGAAATGCCTTTACATACCTAGGTTATGATAGAACCTTTTGAAAAATGGGCCCTTTATTTTGTAGGACCAATTTCCCCCATGTCTCGTAAGAATAACTATATTATTTTTTGCATAGATTATGTCTATACCGTAGGAGGACTTACACCGTGGTTTGTGTTTTCTTCCCTTTTGGGAGACTTCCCAAGTTTACTATCGAAGAGACTCCTGGTCTGAGCCTAGTAGCGGGCTCTACTTGAACCAGTTTCATACATGAGTTGTAGCCCCTTGGAGTCTTCTTTAAGCCCTTTTCAGACTCCCTAAAGATGAAAAGATTGTCAAGTGACCTTGTTTCTTAACACTCATTAAATTGGTCCAGAAGAAAATTCTTTACACGGGTCTTCTTTTAAGCCCTTTTCAGATCCTCTAAAAATGAAAATATTTGCCGAGCGATCTTGTTGCCCTTCACACTCGTTAAATTGAAATTTGAAGGCATGTATGTCCGGCAGTAGTTTACCCCTTTTTTCGGTTTGGATGGTCAACTGTACGAACAAAGGTATACTCTAGGAGCCTCAGCTCTCTAGAAGAGTACCCTTAGGTATAATTTTAACCCTTTTTCGGGCTTGAGGGACTAAATTTACGAAAAATGAACCCCCATGGAATCCATAGTTAATCTCTTTTCAGACTCCCTAAAATTGAAAAGATCATCGAGTGACCTCATTCTTTCACACTTGTTAAAATGGTCTAGAAGAACATTCCTGATGAAGTCCATAGTTAAGCTTTTTTCAGACTCCTTAAA
>JASDQU010751755.1:23249-37758 GCA_032191745.1 Picea mariana
ACTATTAGAGAATTTTTAAAAACTGAGGAGGGCCCTCATTTTCATCGTCCCAATTGTAGTATATCAATCTTCCTTTAGGCGCCAAGAGTGCTTGTTTTGATAATTTATTAACCTCCTCATTTGATTCCCTGAAGATGTGTTGAAAGTAGGTGCCTTGGAACGATGTCGCCAGGTCCCGAATTCTGCGCTTCCAACCTTCAATATTGGTAGCTTGGAGTTTTCCTTTTTGTTCCAGCCAATCGATGACCACCTTGGAGTCCCCCAACATCTGAATATGGTGAATATCCAGGTATTTTTCCATGACAAAAGTAGCCCGCGCTCCAACTAATTCAACCTTTGTATTGGATCCTTCTCCGTAATTGAATACCCATCTAACATTCAGAGCATTTAATCTTTTCAAAGATCCCATGCCCCACAATTTTCTCCCCCATCTATGGATGCCCCATCGAAAAATGTCAAAGTGAATCCGTTTAATTGGAGAATCGGACTCAATCTTAATGCTTGCGATTTAAACTCTGTTTGATGGCTAGTGAGCAAACTTAACATCCTGTTGACAACGATACCGACAGAGGGTACCTTCCCTTCAAACATAGATTGATTCCGCTCGTTCCATAAGAACCAACTCAACAAAATGAGTAGTTTTTTTGATGTTGCTTTGTTCTGAAGCCACATCTCCATACAATCATTTATGTTCTGGCCAATCTAGGAATAATTAATTTCAGAGAGGATAAACAATTTGTCCAGACCACCTGAGTAAAATGACAGTGGATGAATAAGTGGGCGCTATCTTCAACGACTTCTTTGCACATGTAGCAATAGCTCGGTCCCACCCACCCCTTTTTTTGTAAGACATCCCATGTTAGAATGCTATAATCAGTAGCCAACCAGAAAAAATGGATAATTTTTAATTGAATTTGCCATTTCCAGAGGTTATACTTCCACCCGCTCCCGATCGGTAAGGTCTATGTAGATAAAATTGCATTGTAACAATTCCTGACAGAGAGTTTTCTGGACGAGTCGCCTCCTTTCCACAATAGTTTGTCCTCTACGCCTTCCTGGAGGGTGATCCCCGCATGACTAAGCTCCACTGTATAATTGTTCCACGCAATGGCCTGTGTGCCCAATAACTCCAATTCCTCGCTACTCCTCCATACCTCTGCAAAAGTAATAGGATCCCTCTCTGTTGCTGCTTGTGCCAATGTGGATACGTTCTTTTCCTTTAGTGAGGTTATGAGCTCATCGGTGAGGAATGATCTATCCCCCATGCCCAAAATCCTATCGCAACCCACAACAATTAGATGGTATGCTCCAGGACACTAGCTAAGCCAGTGGTTGATGACTGGTAGTGCACGACTGAGGCTTGTCCAAATTCTCGATGCTGAAGTGCAATGATGTGAAGATTGTCTAATCGAGTTTATGAGAGTGGCATTGTATACATACTTTTCTTTAATCACCTTCTGCCAGATACTAGGCTGTGTTATTACCCTCCAAAGTGTTGATGCATTCAAAGCCAGATTGAAAAGAGGGAGATTACGGAATCCCCAGCCCCCGAGCTTTTTTGGTCTGGAGTGGACCTCCCATCTACAGAGATAGTACTGCTGAGTGTCCGAGTGACCTGTCCACAGAAATTGAAACATCAATTTCCTAATTCTATTTAAAATAATTTGGGGCAGAGCTTCCATAGACATCCAATATACAATTTGTCCTTCCAAAACCGTTTTTACCAAGATGTATCTCGCCCCAACGATAGCCACCTGTTGCACCAAATATTGATCTTATTTGAGACTCTAGTAACTAACCAGTCCTAGTCTGCTGCGCGCTGTGCTCCTGTCTTCAAGAAGTAACCCAGATAACAAAATCCTAGGGAAAGATCGCTAAATATGTAGGGCAGAAAAGTTTTAAAAGGGGTCAGCTCTAGGTCCGATAGTCCTTCGAAATGGATTGTAGATTTAGTTTGATTCACCGACAACCCCGAGGCTTTGCAGAAGCAACTGATAAGACTATCAATCACTTGCCATTCATACATTTTAGCCTTTGACAGAATGAGGACATCGTCCACAAATAGGAGATGTAGAATTCTTGTCATTCTGGAAACCTTGATCCCAAAAATATGTCCCTCAAAACTATGCTTCAATAATAAGCTGAGTCCTTCCATCACCAGGATGAATAGGAGGGGTGATAAAGGGTAGACTTGTCTGACTCCCCTTCCGCTTCTGAAAATGTCTGTGGCCTCCCCATTGATTAGAACATCAAAGGAAGATGAAGTGACACATGACATTATCCAATTAGTCACCTGAAACCCCATTCCAACCTTGAGAAGGATCAGTCTAAGAAAGTCCCAGTCAATTTTTTTTTTTTATATACTATGAAGTCTCTCATGGGCTGTGCCAATTGCATCTTGAATACCTCTACCTTTAAGAAAACCCATCTGTTCAAAGGAGATAGTTAATGTTTAATCCGATTCTTACCCCATTATAAACCAAAAATACCAATTTACTTCACAACAAAACAATTAATATTGTACACTCAAATATATATTGTCAGATTTGAAATATTAAATATACCAATTTACCCCACAATAAAACAATTAATATTGTACACTTAAATATATACTGTCAGATTTGAAATATTGAATATATACTCTCAGATTTGAAATATCTAGTAAACCAATTAATACTATATAAGCTGTCAAATGTTACTATTTCAAATTAAACAGTAAATATTCCAACCTATACTATGCTACTGAGTACATATTAGTACATATTAATAGCCATGAAATACATTAATTTATACAACATTAATTACTATGCTACAGAGTGCATATTAATAGCCATAAAAGGAATTAATTTGAATAGGTACTAAACAATTAATATTATAAACTTAAATATATACTAATATATACTTTGTCAGATTTGAAATATTGAATATATACTATCAGATTTGAAATATCCAGTACACCAATTAATACTATATAAACTGTAAAATGTTACTATTTCAAATGAAATAATAAATATTACAACCTATACAGTATCGGTTCTGACTGTCATTTTCTCTTGTTCGGTCTGTTGTTTAAACACGGACGGTTTTCTCCATTAATGGTTTTTGGGAAGCTCAATAAATACAGACAACTTACGTACCACAATGAATAATATTTAAAATCCATGAGTGAACAGTCAAGTCTCGTGACCACGGCCGATATACCGACACCGCTCCACAAAGGGATTGTGACTGCGACTGAGAGCATTAATGCAGATGTGATTTGAAGCGATCACCGGACATTTTGATCGTAAGTGAAACCACTAACGCGGATGTGATTTGAAGGCATCATGGAGGACGATAAATACAGGCCTTATAGCGTTAATGGCGTGCACGGAGGACGATAAATACAGGCCTTGTAGCGTCACTGGCGTGCATGCGAAGACAAGATGCGTGATCCATGATTTGTCCAATCCTTCTGGTGCTTTCATAGGTTTCATGTCAATAAATGTTTTTTGAACGGATACAGGTAGTTCATATATGGGAATTTTGGAAATTTTTTAGGTTATTGAACGGATACAGGTAGTTTATATATGGGAATTTTTGAATTTTTTAGGTTACAGTTTTGGAAAAAATTTTTAGAAGAATTGTTGGAATTGGAATTGTAGATATCAATAGTGTAGTGGTTGAGATTCTACAATTTTGATATATCTAAGGTTTTTTAAGTACTGGATAATGGATCCAGTTGAGTTTTAATTTTCTCCCTACTGTTCCGTGTCTTTGTTTGGACATTTTGAATATGTATTTTGTAACAAGTACAGAAATCAGTACTGTGTTATGACGTTATGATTGATATTCTTCTTATCTGCACAGAATAGTTTGCTTTGTAAATGAAATTATATTATAATATAATTTTTAGATACTTTTCTATTGGAAAAGTACTGAATCCATTTATACATTCAAAATTGTAATTTGAACAATGAAAAATTATAATTTGGCCAACAATTATATAATAAGTTTTAGATGATAATTGTTAAAAAAAATCTAAAAAATTAAATATTTACATTTATCCAAAATAAAATGCAAGTTTAAAAAAATATCATAAAATTAGTTGTTTATACTATTAACTATTTTAAGATTTCACATGTTAATGTAAAATCCCTATTTTAAGATGTCACATGCTAATTTAAATTTATAATCAACTCTTTTTTTAAAAGATTGTTCAAAATAATGGTGATTAAAATGAATTGTACAGGAAAGCAATTACTGTGATATAAATTGGAATATATTATTTAGCTAAAAGTTATATTTTAAAATGTTCTGGACATCAAAATAATTAATGTTTTGTAGATTAAGATATATATTATTGGATTTTAAGATGTCATATTTCAATGTAAATTTGTTCTAAATTGATTTTTTTTTCAGACTCAATTTTACAATTATCAATATACACCTCACAATAAAACAATTAATGTTATATGGACTATGATATGTACATGCTCAGGTGCGGAGAGCATACTTTGATAGTATATAGCAGTGTGTATATTGATATTGGCTATGACAAACAATATGAATTATCAATATACACTTCACAATAGCTATCAATAGCAGTGTGTATATTGATATTGGCTATAACAAACAATATGAATTATCAATATATACTTCACAATAGAGCAATTGATGTAGTATACCTTGAAATATATACCATTTGAAATAATTAAATTTCAAGCTAGATAATATATATTTATTATTTGTTATATCAATAATTCATGTCTTAAAATAAAATAAACAAAAATTAAAAAAAAATAAAAAATTAAATAATCAAAACTACTAATTTATAATAATAAATAAAATAAGTATTTAAATATTATTGACCACTTTAAATAACTAATAAATAACTAATAGTTAAAAACAAAATAAATAAGAATTAAAAAATGATAAAAAATAAATAATCAAAACTATTAGTTTTTAATAACAAATAAAAAAATAAGTATTCAAATTAATACATGTAGTTAATTTCATTTCAAAACAAAACAAGAGAAATTTGCAAAGCAATTACTCCCCATCTTTACTTATAAAAGAGATATATAATGAATAGTATCTCTAAAATAAATAAGATGAATTTATTATGAATAGACAAAGTTTTAAAGGAAATATTTGTATGAGTGTGTATTTTTTTTTTTTGTCTGGAGGAATCAGCAACTAGTTGGGCACGTGCTCGCGTTACACGTGGCCGTGTTATTCAGGTGTGCCCACGATAAGTAAGTCGGGGGGGAATTGAACTCGAAACCTGCATTTGCCAATTGAGCTGCCCCCCGGGTGCTATGAGTGTGTATATTTTCTAATCATAATGCTAGACAAGTTTTATCTAGAAAAACTAGATATTTATATAAATATGTTTAAAACTATATTTATTGAGAGTATATAAATATGTAAGTTAATTATTATTTAGCATTTCAAAATATTGTAAAATTTTTGAAAATATTTTGATTAATACATCAAGTTTAGATATTTATCAGAAAAATTAAAGATTAAATTATTATAATTTTTTAAAAAATATTTTGATTAAAACATTGTGATTTGAAAATATTTATCTTAAATTGGTAGAAAATTAACATAAATTTGATGTTAAAATAAGGACATTCTAAGTTGAATGCCATTCATATGCATTCTCAAATAATAAACAATTATCCTCAAATGAATAAGATGAATTCTATATTTAGACATAAAGTGAACACATTTGTATATATACAAGTTTCATACCTATAAACAGGTTAAAATATATAATATATTTAAAAAAGACAAGTATATATATATATATATATATATATCATAATTTCAAAATATTTCTCACAATATTGATCTTCTTAACCTCTTAAGTCATGAAAATTATGGTGATCTTGGAACACTTCTCTCAATGTTTTTTGAACATATAAATAAGATTCTAAAGAAATCTAAGTAATTTCTTACCTTTGTAAAGATCCAATAAACCGATTTTAATCTCAATGAACATTAATCATCATCATCATTAGTTTTTGTTATTAGCCGAAAATGACTCTGGAACACACACACACACACATGGAACTCAAAATATCAATTTATTGTTTGATTTCTCTTATATTGTTTATGATGGTGAAACCTGACAATTTATGTTAAATGATAAAAGGTTTATATTGTTTATGATGGTGAAATGACACTTTATGTTTTATGATAGTGTGCTGAAATTATTTTTTTTTTATTTCATTTCATTTATAAACATCAATTTCAATTTTGTTTGATTTGCAAATATAATTGAATAGTCAAACATATCATCATTATAGTTTCAGTTCTATTTGTAGATATTTTTATAAGTTGAAGTGTTCATAGTGTCATCATAGGGTTTATAGGGTTGAAGGGTTGTAGATATAAATATTTGATAGTGGTGAGCATTGACAATTGCCAAGTTTTCATTGGGTGATATGGATTTTATTCCGTTCCATTCAAGTGACAATCAATCGACTTTAACAATGCTTTTGTAAATTTAAACATATTGATCATCACATCAATCTAGGCCCCTCCCTTATTTTGACAGGGCACAGACTCATATCCATCCAAAACTTAGTAAAATCCACGTTCAAAATTGAAAATTCATAATGAAATGAGAGTCCAACACTAAAGTAGTTATGTTCATCCTTGGTTTCTTTTCGAACTTTCAATATATTCATTCAAGAAAATGTGAAATAAATAATAGCTTTCATAATAATAATAACAACAACAACATCTAACCTTTGTTAACCTTCGTTGATGTAAAATTAAAATATACTTTAATATAAGTAAGTGATTTTCATTAAAATTTATATTGACATAAATTGCTTATGTACCGAAAAGGGTTGATGGATTATCAATCCTTTGCACATTGGAAGTATTCACTAGTGCCATTAATATGACACCTATGAGTGTTGTTCAATATCACAGAATAACTTTTTATCCAAAAATTTGCAGGGATAGCAACGCACCATCCACAATACAAGGTATACATTGAGTAAACTCCCAACTTTGTTATCAGGTCACAAAATCACATTTTTTTTTTTAACTTAAGTTTTTTCAATCAAACTTAATGAAAACTATGTTTAATGTGTAGAATATAAGTAGTATTAGGTTCATTATACACATTTGTCAAGTAGCTCATAATTTCAATTTTGTTTGATTTGCTTCAAGATATTGAAATCTAAATTCACATTGTAGCAATTTAATATATCAACACTTTTGGAATCAAAATTCACAATTTCATAATTAAAATTGACACTTTTTAGGATGTCTTTAACTTTTTTAATTAGGATAATCGTAAAAAACAAAAATGTTATGGGCCAACATGGTGTATAATGTGTACAAATGATGGAGAATTAGTAAACCATTTATTTGTACAATGTCCATCTGAAAAAGAGGTATGGAATGAAGCAATAAAATTGACACTTTTGGAATCAAAATTCAGGAAAAAAAAAATGAAATTGAGACTGGGGATGATTTTAAGGATGGAAATATATTTTAAAATGTAGAAACCTTGGCGAATCTCACTAATCCTTCATATGCCAACTATAAATGATTGACGATCTTACTAATCCTATAGAATTTGGGCGAATCATTTTTAAAATAGCGAATCTCGTTTTTGGAAAAACCAGGGAAAATTAGCCCATGAACGAAATTTAGCCCCTAAAACCATCCCTGATTGAGACTTTTATGTGCCATAGATATTTGACAGTGGGCTCCAAATCCTCTCCTATGTCTCCTTTATCTCCTCTATCACTTTCAAACTAGAAAGGTTCAATTATTATGTTTCCTCTATCATGGTTGTGTTCCTCATTCTCATAGGTAGAGGACTCACCAATTAATTGAATCTGATGAAATTTCCTCTTAAGTGGATGTTAATCATACACTAACTTGAATTCTCAATATAATCCAAATTTAATTAAAAAAATGAAAATCTAAATGTAACAAACCAAGCCTTAGTAGATGGTGTTAATTTTTATTTGTAGAATGATATTATTCCTAGAGATATTAATAGAGAGGGGGATGATTTTATGAAATGTACTACATTTAGTGAAAGTTTTTCTAAGCCATCAATAGTCCCTTATAATGACATGGAAATGGGTCCTAGTTCTGATATGAAGTTATCATCTTCATATGAAAAAACATTTCCATCATTGGAAATAACGAACGCAAATCCTTTATGTAGTATTGGTGATGCATTAAAGGATTTGTGTATACGATGGATAATTTGTAAGATTAGTATAATCACTCAAAGTAGAGGTCATTTTAGGTTCCCCATACAATGGGTTCTTCCCTCATTGTAAATAAGGCTCGGTAAACTTTATATTTCATCAAAAATGTAGTTCCTTATTTGAATGGACCATGAAAGTAAACTAAACCAATTGATTCCATAATCCTAGATATTCATAAATATGTGTACTTTCAATGCAAAATATAAAATTCCGGAATGTATGTCACTTGTTTAAAAAATCGTAATGGTATGTCATCTTCAATTATTCGTTCATGATCAGCTTTGGACATTTTCCATTTTCTAACTTTTGTTTTTTTTTCTTGATTGAACTTCTATTAACTTTATGCGCGCTGCACATACCAAATGACTATATTGAAAACTTATGACATCCGACTGATAGTCTTGAAAGTGAACATGACTATCGGTTTGATGGGTTTCTTGAAAAAAATAGCCTTTCAATACGATGAATCCTCTTTCATATATAAAACCGTTATCATCAAAATCTTCTAATAACCTCATATTTTGTTCTGTGCATCGCATCAAATTATATTTCATGTTTTCAGTGTTGCCTATAGGTGCAACCATGACAAATACATCTCCTGCAAATAATTTGATATGTTCCAACAAGTAGTTCATGTTAGATTAACACACATGCACGTGCCATTAAACTTGAATCTAGACTATATATATAAATTTTATATATCCAACTTACAAGTACATCTACAAGTTGTTTAAATATTTAAACATAAAAATTACCTTCTCTAACAAGATCAGAAACTCTATCGCCATCAACTAACACTATAGTTTCATTTGATTCCATCTCCTCTGAGCTTGCAAGTGACATTTTCCCTTTTATATTAAGTTCGGTATGTCTCTAAGCTTTAACATATTCCACATTTTTGTTTTTGCAAATCTCTATGGATTCTGTGTCCTCTATGCAAATTGAACAAAAACACGATTATTTCTTTTATCAAATGCAAACACATTTTGATATTGTTTTGTTTTAACTGAATTCACTTTTCATGTCCCATTTATTGTACCGGCTTCATATGAGATTGATCTATTTACATCTTGGGTTCCAACATACTAAAAAAACCTGCACAAGACAAGAACTTGTTAACTTGAAATCTATCAAGAAAATGATTGAAGATAATATAAATCTGAATAAAAATATCTTGTGTACATGTGTAACATGTATATATACACACCTGTGCACATCGCTTGACAAATTATTTTCATGGCTTAGCACTAGTTTGCACCTCAACAACTTGATCAACGGATTTAAAGCGATTGGCATGAGGGTTAATTTGATACCTTTGAAGTGCTCGTTTTACACATGCCCCATGCACCGTCGTGCTCTACTTTTCCATGACTAGTCTAAAAAAAATTCCAATAATGTGTAATGTTGGATTTCTTATGAAGATGACACAACCAATAGAATGATTGTGAAGATTTGAACTGACTCGCACATCCATCTGACCATATCCAATGTCGCTCGAATTCGATCCCTCGTTCTTTCAATGAATCATAAAATTTATCAAAACAATGTTGTACATAATGTGTATCGTGTGCTCGATCATCACTTATATAAAAGTGATATTTTTTAATAACATGTCGATTTTCATTGGTGCTTTCTATTCTATCAAGACTCCGTTGAGCATGTCTATATATAACATGGACAAATATAGTGATTTTATCAGAATGATAATATTCACTCTATATTTATTTTTGTGCAACGAATGTGTAATTCTCTGCAAAATCAACTACATACAAAATTGTTCCTAGTGGAAACACTTCACAGGATTGTTTGAATTGTAGGTCTTGCCATTGAGCTCTATGTGAATGCTTGGTGTATTTATAAATTTATTCCTCAAACTTCTTCAAAATATCTATCACACCGTGTTTATCTACTTTCAAATCAATCCTTTTGGAAATAACATTTGAAGAATGTGGAGCCGTGCTGTTGATATATTCATATCTCTTCCAATTGAATGTTATATTAGAAAATGACTAATCATTCATATCAATAGGATACTTTGAGTGAAACAAACTTATATTTCCACAACAATCACATTTCTTTCCACCAACACATTTTTTTTTGGTAAAATAATTCATCACCTTCTTTTTCACATAGAATTTCAGATATAAAAGCACATAATGTGGTAGGAGGAGGTGAACTTGGCCATAAAGTTTTACCAAAATCAAGAAAAGTGTCGTAATATAACTCAAATTCCACATGATAACAACAACAAAAAGTGTCACAAACAATGATGGGTCTAACAAACCATGGTATTTGTTGCACAAATGTATTGATGAAAATTTAAACTTCTTTGTGCTCTTCTTTGAACTTATTGAACAATTATATTTGTGTCATTGACAATATATGTTTTGGATGTTCTTCCTATTGTTTTCGTTCTATTCTTCGTCACAACACATCCCTTGTATGTGGTGAAACGTGATATTCCGTCAACCAACAATTACGTGACAATTCTTTAACATTTTCTGCAAGACTATCGTTGTAGGGTTGTCTAGAAATAACTGTCCAACAAGCAAGTTCATCATTTGCAATCAAAATTTTATATGTTTGTACAATGTTTTTCTTGAGGTTCCCATCGCTTTTGTCATGTGTCGTGTCAAATGATCTTTTATATTGCTAGATGAAACAATTGTTGTTTGTATCACTCTACATGCAACACTGGCATTTTTTTTTCGAGATTTTCCGAAAGATTTTAATACACTAGTTATATTGTCAAAGACATTCTGTTTCACCTTTGTATCTTTTTTCGACTTTTGAATACCCAATAATGATGTAGCTTCTTTTAACTTTCTTGACTTTATTAGATAGAATAAAATTTGAGCTTGTACTGTCACTGATTCATCTTTGAAAAAAATATTATACATATTCGTAACACAATATCTTATATAATGATTAATTTCTTTCTTCCCAAATTTGTCAGTATCAACATTTTCTAATATTTTATCATCAATGTTGATATATTCTTCTGCATATTTCAATTTAAAGTTTATATTAAAAAACAAAACCCAAACATAAATTCACTAAACTATATACCAGTGTTCATCTTATATTGTCTAGATTTATGTACATACCTATAGGTGATTCATCTTCTTCTTCAATTTCAGTTTCAACGGCTTCATTGACGTTATGAGGAAAATCTATTTATGTTTTTTGAAAAACATCAAATCCGAATTACAATCAATTATATTTTAAACAATAATTTAAATAAATGACTTCTATACTTTTAGTATAGACAATATGTACATACATATCCCTGGTTGGACTTCTTCTTATTGAAAATATCTATTTACATCATCATCGTTTCTTTCTTCAATATTTTCACGTTCTCGTTTCTTTCTCCAATAATGCTCTTTCCTTTGTTCATTATGGCGAGTTTTGTCTCGAGTGCGATGTAATTTTGTCTTGCGCAAACTTTTGTTTCCCATGAGTATAGTTATCTGTAAAAGCTTTTTAAAAAATCAACATTTCAGAATAGTCTCAGAAAAACTTCATTGTCAAAAAATTTATTAAAAAATAATATCAAGAATTTTATGTTCAACAAAGCCTTCACCTTGAAAAAATGCTCAACAAAGCCTTCAATATATACTTTTTTTTTTCATTCAAAACATCAACCACCTTGTTCAAAACAACGAAAGAGATGATTCAAACTTTTTCTTAGGGGTTGCACATGAAAAACCATGAAATGAGCGAGTGAATTGTGTTAACTGAAACGATGTGTCCCTTCATTTTTTTTCCGACCAACGGAATTCTCTCACCCACCTTTTGGCCGAAACAATAATGTTTGGCCGAAAAATGAGGAATCTGTTTATTTTCTACGTATTCCGTTAGAAAAATATAGTTCGGACAAAAAAAATACTTTTTTCAGTTGAAAGATTCTTTCGGATGAAAACCTGCGAATGAGATTGTTTGCAGAAACCTGAGAATTCCCTTCATCTTACTTGAACTTTGGAGGTTGTGAACTCCTACAAATAGTCAGAATTTAGTTTCGAAATTGATACCATCATTTGCAAAATTGAATCTACTTTCTATGGATATAATTTGTTTTCATTTTCATTATTTTTGTCTAATTTTATAAAAAAATCACTGCATAATATTTTTAGGTGACATTATGATTTAGTGAAATGAAATATCCATATCTCTAAAAATACTCTGTATAAAATTTAGAAAAAATTGTATTCAAAATATTTAAACTGTTCTCTTCAAAAGGGTATTTTTAGATTTTACTTTTAAGTAAAAATTAAGATAGATACAAGGTGTGGGAAAACACGTGTTTAAAATATGCAACTTTTTTAGCTTGGTCAACTGAAAAAAATTCTAAAAATTCTAATATTCATCCGTTAGATTCAAAATTATAGTCATAAGAAAATAGAGTCTCTGTAGATTGTTGTAATATATTTCGTTTGTCAAATAAAAAAGTTTAATAATAGATACATTGTTGGGGGAAAGCATAACTCATTATCATTCCTTTCATTTTTAAGGAACATATTGTGAAACAATTGCCAAATTGACATATCAAATTTCAATAAAAATAATTTGAAAAATAGCCAGTAGAAAGCTAACAAAATTCTTCACAAGTTTTTTTTTACTGTAAAGTGAAATTCTAAATTAAAAAAAGTACTTATGTATACTGGAAGTTGAAGAACTTGTGAAAATATAGTTTTTTTTCTCATAAAACAAGAAAAATAGACACCCATCTTCATGATTTTACCCTTAATAAAATCAACAAAACTAATATTTTGTCTTAGAATTGAAAAATTATCTCTGTATCTTTGATCTTATTGAACTAATATTATTGTTGCATAAATACATAAATGGAAAATATGTGATAGCATGGCTCATGGTTCCGACGACTCAAGGTTCCTTCGACGAGTTGCAACAACGAGAGTTGTAGAAAAAAATAGTTCCTTGGTGAGTTACAAAAATTGTACTTCAGGCAAGTTGCAACACATGTGGAGTTGCAACAACGAGAGTTGCATCAACTGTACTTCAGGTGAGTTGCAACAAAGATGGAGTTGTAGCAACGAGAGTTGCAGCAACAACGAGAGTTGCAGCAGCAACGAGAGTTGCTACAACGGAAGTTTCAGTGCAAAATAGTTCCCTAGTGAGTTACAACAAGTGAAAATGAGTGTTGCAACAATTGGAACCAAAACATCCTCTGTGGAAACATCACAATCTGCACAACGACTAGTCTGGAATATCATCTTTACAAATTAACTCAAATATAAATGAAAATATGATTTTTTTTCTAATGTTTAATCATAAATTCATGTAAAGTACTAAAGAAATGTAATGAGAACACATTAAGTATAAATCTCACATAATAATGGATTGATACAAGGTTTAAGTAGGTGGAAAGGGGTTAAAAGTAGGAAAAGATGGTATAAAAAGATATAATTTATGGAGCCCATCATATATGTCCTAGTAGATCCATCCCAAGATGCTCGCATGCCTACCCAAATCATAAATGACCGACATAGTGATGAGTTACTGATACCAAGGGGTAGTCAACCAAAACCACAAGAGAAATGCATATATTAAAATGGGGACTAAAAGTATGGGTCATGTTCGATCACCATGGGTATAGAGATACTACATAGCCCCCCCACTGATACATATAACATCTAAGCATGCCCCAATACAATTATACATGAGTACAAAGAAAATCACACTTTTGGTTCATTATGATACAATGATCCACATAATCTACTCATATGATGGGTCACATCTGGCGAAAAAATGTAGCGTACACTGAAGTGAATATAAGGTGTGTTATCCCCGATATCTAGGGATAACTAGGAGATCATGTCTCGAGGCCCACAAGTCCTAGACATGGAGTACCGAGAGCAGGATTGACCTGAGCATGGCCCTGGAGGGCCCATCCTTCTCCTTCTTCGCCAGACTTGTCCTGTTAGCAGCAATAGCTTCCATCACCATCGGCTTGGACCTGCATCAGAGAAGACTCTTGCTCCATGAGGTAATTGGTCCAAGGTATCATGGTATGTGTCATGTCTGGTCATTATGACTTTCTTATATATGCATCAGATTCCTTACATTTCTAATAACTGCTTGGATCTTACACTAATCCACTTGACCATTGTTGGGGGGATTAACGGGGTGCCCTAAAAGGCTTCTGTTCACGGGTTTTGGTTAGCCACCAGGGGGGGTTTGCAGAGCCATCGTCCGCTCCCACCATTCTATCATTTTACATCTTATCTCCCACACATCCATCCCATTCCCCT
>JASDQU010751757.1:0-23482 GCA_032191745.1 Picea mariana
CATATAGTTGACCCCATTGCCCAACCTTAGGCACTAGTCCTTAGTTGACTTAGGGAAAGGGCTGATTGTACATTTAGATTTAGACTTGCACTTGCATTGCTGCTTGTCATATAGGCTAGTTTTCCCCTTGGCCTATAACGAATTGAAACTAACTCCTAGAACTTGTAATCTAAAAATAATTTAGTAACTAGGGACTACCCCCCTTGGCTTCCCTAGGAGTAAGCCTAGACGGAAGAAGTTCTTGTCAAGGTGACAGTGTGGGCAAGAACTTAGACATTGTGTCTCCGAGGGCACACTAAGTGAGCCGGACTTAGCTCACGTTTGCAAGTGTGCATTAGGGCGACAACAGGCCCCAACAACTCCCCCTAAATTTTTACAAAATTTAAAGGGCCCCCATTAGAATCTTGATAATTATAATGAGCTACAGAATCAACCTTTTCAAATAGTTCAATACATTGGCTTGCTTTGACACAAACTTAAGACATTCACTAGGGGATTAAGTTCTCTCGTGATCGTGGAATTAGGGTTTTCTTGGATCATCTCTTTCTTTTTAAGGTTTTCTCTAGGGGTTCAAGAAGTTTAAGCCGCCTTTAAGGCTAAGGTCTCTCTTGTAGGGCTTCCTTGGGTATTCTTAAGGTCTTTTCACTCTTCTTCAAAATGTCTCTCCGTGGGATTTGAACCTAAACACCCCCTACATCCATGGACCAAATTTCAGCTCAGTTGGACAACTTTTGCTATGGGTTTGTCCACCCGAAGTGTCAGTCAGTCAAAAACAACAATTTTAATTGCTAAAGTCCAAACATGGCAAAAATGTAAAATTGTAATAATGAGTTAGAAGGATGTAAAATGATGGATAAAGGTTAGAGAGACACTCCCTAAGCATAACCTACCCACCCAACCTTTTTCCAACCTATTTCTAACCCCTTACCCCCTCACATCACCAAAAAATCACGCCCCCAAAGGGCATTGACGTTTTTCATAGAGGTGGAACATTATAACTTATGTTTGAGTGTGTGGGGGGGCCCTCTCTCATGTGGTATGCTCCTCTAGGGCCTCCACATCACCCTTCCATCATCCCAACACCCTCTCCCTCATTTACCTCACCCCCCATCCTCTCCTCATCCCAAAAATTGCGCCCTCCAAGGAGAGTTATGCCCCCCTTTGTGGATCTCCAAGGAAAAATTGATTTTAATTCAATTGGGGCCTCTTCCTCTCCCATGGCACGGATCCCATGAGCCTCCCACTTACCTTTTGTGTGATCCCAACACTTCCCACACCATCTACACCCTAGATCTACTTCCTAAACCCTAGATGGTGCTCCCTAGCCTAGGGATCTCCTCTTTTGCTTGGTGTTGGACACTTGGCATAGATCCAAGAGGGGTGAGGGATCTTTCTCATTCGGCATGTGGTCCCTTGGCATCCAACCTGTGGGCTTTTAGCCCCATGGAAGCCCAAGCTAAGCTTGTTCTCCCAAAACTATCTACCAACTAGGTCCTGCAAAGACAAATGAGCACACCCTCCAAGGATCTCAAGTCATAACATCATCATAAGTGAATCCAATCAATAAATGAGCCATCTAAGCATGTGCATCAAATATCACTATATCAAACAATTAATTTCTCAAAGACACTATGCGACTTGTCAAGCTTGAATATGGGAGGGTTCACGAGGTGTCCTATTGGGTAGATCTTTCCCTATGTCAAGGAGAGTTTCCAAGAGATCCCTCTCTAAGCCATGTAAAACGGATGAAGCGGTTGGGGTCAAGACTGAATGGGCATAGGGCTCATGACATACAAGGGGTCGTACTGTCTCATTCATGGGTGCCTTTGTAGAGGGTGTGTAGTACCTTCGTCCGCAATTTACTTTTTTCGAGCCCATCAATTTCCTTTTATCTTTCTTTCTTTGAATTTTCTTTCAATATAGCATAAGGAGAGGTTGAAGGTCACTGCCTTGGTGTGGTGACCAGATGATGGCAATGTCACCCACAAACATCTAGTGGAAATGAGAACGTTGGCTTGTGATGAGAACCCCTTTCTCTCAGCCATGCAACTGAGAGCCATACCTTGGTTTGGTGACCAAATGATGGCAATGTCATACCACTAGATATTCATGGACGTGATAGGTCGGCTCGTGACCTATCCTTCGACTAACCTTTTAAGCATTCTTTATTATATTGTGGTTCCTATTTACTCAAAGATAAGTGTTTCACTGCTTTATTGGGTGATCCCTGGGCGAAGCATCTGGAAGGTTTATACAAGGATTTTACCTTTTACCCAACATCAACCCCTCTGGGCCTTCATCCCCTTCTTCCCATAGAATGAGGGACAACCCCTTCTTGGGTCAATACACCCTAAAATCCCAAGAGATAAGAAAATGGAAGGGAATAATGATGAAAAATGGTAAGTATGGTCGGGAACGGTACAATGGATTTTTAAGGGAGTTCCTAGTAGCAAACCCATCTCCAAGGAAAACCACTTACTAGGGCACAATGTCAACCACCAAGGTGAAGCAGGGCAAAAGGCATAATGTCCAAGCATATATCATGAAATCTAGAGCAATCTAAGATACGACATATTCAAATGGCTTAAATATTAAAATGATGTTCACCATAATACTGACTTGTACCTCATGGAGCAAGGCCCACTGCCTTCCGGAAGCCAGCTGGTGTGGTGGATGCCATTTGCAAATCAATGACCATCTATGGTGGTGAGTGGGTTTCCCATCTGTGCAAAGGGTATTGTTGGTCATGTAGTCTCTCTACAAAGGGTTTTCCATCTGCAACCTGAGGGCCTTGAGACATAATCTCCTTAGTTATCCACAAAATGGGGATAACACATCCAAGAGTCAATGTTCCTCTGCATGATAGACCACAAGACTTCCTCAATATATTATTCCCTACCCTCGTCAAAGAGGGTAACTCTCACTCCTTGTTCCAACTCAAATATCATCAACAATTGCACATTACTAGATTTCTTTCTTCCTCAAGAGACTCGTCAACCATGAATCTTAGGATAGTCACAGTAAGGAATTCCCAATGTCCCCTGAGAATAGCACAATCAGGTCATCTTCGCCCAGCTCACTCTATCGAGGAAATTATAAAGCTTCACATTGACAATTTCACAATATTTGACAAAGATGTTTGCACCTCTTATTCAAATGTTTGCAAGGGTCTCAACACTCATGACCTAGTCAATCTTTTTTGTTACAAGGATTTTTCACCTTACAGAGTATCTATCTCTATAGCATGGTCTAGGGTTCACCCTAATTGGTCTAAGATTTTGATCTTTCGTTCCTTGTTTTTTGTTTTCACTAGTGCGATAGGCACTCCTTTATTGTTATTATTACTATTGGAGAGTCAATGGATTAGATAGATTACAAAGTTAGTATCTAAGAGAGATGTGATGTCTAAAGACAGCATTACATCACCTAAGCACAACTAAGCATAGCTCAACGTACACAAAAGTGTAAGAAACCAAAATATTTCCATACACAAGACATTCACATTGTATTCACCATCTCTCACACACATATACACATATAGATCAACCCATAAGGCCATCTTATATAGCACTGAGATGTAATCAACTCCCTTGAAGTGAGAAAGACTCCACATAGCTTGGTTAGAGCACACACCAAATATCTAAATTTATGCCTTGTTCTACACACCAGTCAATTGCTTTTTTCTAATTGGATGACCATTCAAATGCTTAGTTGACCATCTTGTCGATATCCTAGTTGAATCCTCAGTTGACCTCTGAGTCGACTATCCACTATCAACTGGTTATCTTCATAAAATCTAGAGTTGTGTTTAACCTACAAATCCTATTGTTCCAACACCCCCCCATCAACACAAAGCTCTGAAGATTCAAGAGGTGAAATTACTTCTACACCCCCCCCCCCATAATTGCAACTTCCTGAAGCCCAAGCATAACCCAAAGCTTCATAAACTTAGCTTATGGGAATGGCTTTGTAAAGATATCAACAACCTAATCATCTATCCTGTAATAAACAAGATTCGCAATATTCTATTGTGTTAATTCTCTCAAATAATTAGCATGAAGCTCCACATGCTTCATTCTTCGACATATATCACACTTTGATTATCACAATACACCACAGTGGATGTCTCAACTAGAAAGTCAAGTTCACCCATGGGATGTCAAATCCACATGGTTTTTGTGCTAGCACAGAATGCACCATGATATTCTTCTTTTGTGGTCGACGAAGAAACCACTTCTGTTTTTTGCAAGACTAGACAATGGGTACAGATCCAAGTCAAAACACATTGCTCAATGTCTACTTCTTATCATCTCCATCTTTAGCCCAATTTGCGTCAATGTAACCAACTAACAGGTTCACTATGTTATTACAATAATTTATCCCAAACTGGTAAGTTGCCTTAATATAATTAGCAACCCTCTTTGCAGCTTTAAGGTGACTTTCTCATGGATCATGAACACTGAAAACAAAGAAAATATCATGCCGACTACGAGTTAAGTAAATAAGGCTACGACAAGTTATCAATAAAGTGTAGCATCAACTTTCAAAGAATCACACTCCTTGGTTAGCTTCACTTCCCACTGATAAGCCAAACCATAGGATTTATAGTGTTTCATTCTAAACTTTTGTAAAAGATTCAACACATATTTAAATCAAGACAAAGATACCATCATCCATCTATAAGACTTGAATTCCCAAAAAGAAATGCAACAAACCAAGACCAATCATTTCAAATGTATCTACTAATTGTTTCTTCAAATGCAAAATTAAATTAACATTGCTTTCAATAATGACTAAGTCGTCTACATACAATGCATTAATCAATATTTCATCTTTTACATGTAGTACATAAATACTACGATATGATTCACAACACTTGAAATTGAGATTGAGGAAAAAGCAATCAATTTTCTCATACCATGCACTGGGGACCTATTTCAAACCATACAAGGATTTCTTCATTCAGCACACTAGACTGCCATCCTTCTCAAAACCAAGGGGTTGCTCCATATAGGTTTCTCCAATGAGATCACCATGCGGAAAGAACGTTTGACATCCATCTAATGTGCCTCTCATCCAAAGTGAGCAGCAAGTGAAAGAATCGGTCAAATAGACTTCATCTTTACAACTAGTGCAAAAGCTTCAACGTAGTCAATGTCATCCTTCTAAGAAAATCCCTTAGCAACCAAAGAAGCCTAATGTCTTTCAACGTCACCTTCAAATGCAAATTTCATCTTATAAACCCATCAAACATTTCACCACATGCTTTCCTTGCAGTTGAGGAACTAAATCCCATGTGTCATTATTCATTAAGGAATGATACTCGCCATCCATAGCATTTTCCCATTCAGGTCGACTATGTGCATCTACATATGTATCTAGATCATGTCTCTAGCACACATGCCATTAGAGTAACATTACCATGTTGTTTTTTACTTCTAGTTTTTCTTTAGTCAATGATGTCTCCTACATCATCTCCAGCAACTTCAATTGTGTTGGCACCCATCTAGGAAGACAAGCTCCATTTTTGGAGAACTTCCTATACCAAGATCGTCATTTCTAAACGAAACAGGGGTCCCAAAAATTATCGTTGATTCAGCTGTGAAAGGTCGACTATCTGTCAAGCCAGACAAAGAAATCGATTGTCAAGCCAACAATCTTGTGAAGTAGCCAGACAATACAATTCCCTAGAAATTATAATAATAATAATAATCTAATTATAATAATAATAATAATCTAATTTTAAGGTCACGGCCAAGCCAAACACCAAATTGGTGTATGAGACCCCCTTGTTTTTAGGACAAGGGACCCCCTCCGCACAATGATTTGACTGCTAAAGTCTATGAAGGTGTACATAGCCTAACCCCCTCTGGATTTGAACCTGTGACCTCACAACTCACCAAGCCAAAAGAAGAATTCAACAGAGTGATACCTAAGGTCTTCTCATCAAAGACAACATCTCTTTTGCAGATAATCCCTTGTTTGACAAGGTCAAACAATCTGTAGACCTTCAACTCTTCAAAGTAGCCCATCATGGTACAAGCATGATTATTCGCATCTAGTGTCTTCCTTTTGTCATCCAGAATGTGAGCCCGCGCTATGCATCCAAAGGTTCTGAAGTGTCTGAATAAGGATTTGCGTCCGCTCCATTTTTCAATAGGAGTTATATCCCATATAGCGATAGTCGGAATCAAATTTAACAAATAGTTTAGGCATTAAACATCTTCTACCCAAAACATAGTCAATAGACCTTTGGCCTGAAGTAGGCAATGTGCCATTTCAACCAAAGTCCAATTCTTCCTTTCAATAATGTCATTATGCTAGGGTGTGTAAGGTACTAATCTCTACTAAGAGATATTATTCTATGACAAGTACTTTTCAAAATTCTTGCCCACATATTCTCCTTTATTGTCATATCTTAAACAATTCACAGGTCGACCACATTGCTTTTCAACAAATGCCCTAAATTCCTTGAAATTTTCAAAGACATTACTCTTATTCTTAAAGAAATACACCCAAGTCTACATGTAAAAGTCATCAATGAAGGCCAGTACATACCTTCCACTAACTAGTGATGGTTTATCCATGGAACATAGGTCACTATGGGAAAGTTCTAGCTGAGAATTTGGTCTCCAAGCTTTCCCTGTTTCAAAGGCGGCCCGATGATGCTTGCGAAACATACATCATTCACATACTCCATGTGGGGGAACTATTGCAGGTAGACCAGTAACCATATTGTTTTTTACCATCAATTTTAGGCTTCGGAAATTCAGATGTCTAAGCCGTTCAAGCCCTAGTCTGCTCCAATCGTTGACATGAGCTATGAGTGCAGTCAGTCCTAGATTTCTATTGGGGAAGTCACAGAACTTATACAATCGATCCTTCAAGTCTAAGAAAACTTCAACAACAACAACAAACTTAGTGTACAAGTCCTTCCCAACAAACCAATCTGGCCAAAACTCTACTTTCTTGCAAGTCAAGGTTAGTTGGGGTATCGACAACAAATTTGCACTCAGACTAGCTATATTATACACATCAGCGATCACACCATTCTGACATTCAATCTTTCCGCAACCAACAATAGTAAGTGAATAGCCATCTACTACAAAGATTTATTATTGTATAGATTTTTTAATGAAGAAAGGAGAGAAGCATCCTCAGCCATGTGATGGGTACAACCAAACTCGACCATCCATTCACTCTAAGAAGTATGAACATGCAAGGCCTAAGAAGTACTAATAGAAAATGTATAGGTATCGACCTTACCTTTCTAATTTTGGTTCTACAGGTCAATCAATATTCTAGTCGACATGTCTCCTTCAAGTTTGTTTACTTTCTCCTCTAGGTACTTGGTCTTCTGCCAACAAGCCTTCTCCAAATATCCCAATTACCCACAATAGTGACAAGTCCTTTTTTCTACCTTTTAGTTGAAGTTTGATCATCGTGCTTCTTCTTTTCAGTTTGATTGACATGGTCACGTTCATTCTTTTGTCAATCGTTTCCCCTTAGTAAATGGGTCTGTTGCTTGACCTCAAGTTTCCCTTCATTAAGCAATTTCTCTTGTGCCTTAATCAGTACACCACAAAAAGAGTCAAATGTATAACCCTTACCATCATCTTTCTTGGAGGTCCTGTTATCCCCAATTCCTAGGGATAACTAAGGAGATGATGTCTCGAGGTCCTCAAGTTGCAGACACGGAGTACCGAGAGACAGCGTGACCAACAATGTCCACTTTCACAGACAGAGACCCACCTCGCCACCACAGTTCCAAGTTCATCATGAAGGTATCCACCACATCAGCTTTCATCCGGAAGACATTGGGTCTTGCTCCATGAGGTACAAGTCAGGTATTATGGTGAGTGTTATTTCAATATTTGAGGCATTTGAGTTTGTTGCAATTAAAATTGCTTTTGACTATGTAATGTTTGCTTGGAAATTATGCTCTTTGCTCTATTTCACTCTGGTGGTTGACATTGCACCCTAGTAAGTGGGTCACCCTTAGGGATAGGTTTCCTACTGGGAGGTCCTCTTGACGAGTCATCGTGCCATTCCCAACCATACTTGTCACTTTCCACACTTCATCCCCTCATCTCCTTATCTTTTTGGGATGTTCGATTGTACTGACCCAAGAAAGGATTGTCCCTCATTTCATGGGAAGAAGGGGTTGAAGGCCCAGAGGCTTGTGGCTGGTCAAAGATAAAAGCCTATTTATGAACCTTCCAGATCCTCGCCCAAAGAGGTCTTGAGAACAATGAAATGTTTCTCCTAAAATATCAAAGATCTGCAAAAGAAAACACATAATTATAAACCTCCCACTTGTTGAAGGGTTTACACACGGTGCGTTAAAAGCTAGACTATACCCCCATGGCACCATGTGTACTTCTCTCTTCAAGTGACACTTTGGTATTTCCCCCCAAGTTAATCGATTCACCATAGGGAGTACCTAATGTTTGGACTTTAATAAATTAATGGCAATAAATGGGTTTGGAAAAAGGATGCATTGAAAACGAAGGTGTAGCACACCCTCTACAAAGGCACCCATAAATGAGATACTACGATCCCTTGTATGTCAGGAACCCCATGCCCAAAAAGTCTTTCCCCCGTCCATGTCACTTTGTCCACATGTCTTACAGAGGGGCCCACTTGGGAAACACTCCTAAACTTGAGGTATGATTCACCCAATAGGTCGCTTTGTCAACCCTCCCATACCTAAATTTGGCAAATTGCATAGGTTCTTTGAGCACTTGTTTATTTTCATGAGGTAGTTTTTTATGTACAGGCTTAGATGGCTCTTTTATTGGCTTGATTTACTTATCATGATGCATTTGACTTGAGATCCTTGGAGAGCATATTCATTGTTTTTGCAGGACCTAGTTGGTAGACAGTTTTGGAAGAACAAGACTAGCTTGGGCTTCTTTGGGACTTGAAGCCCACAGGTTGGATACCATGGCCCATGCAACGGACAATGATGCTAGCTTTTGGAGGCCTGAGGAGACACTATGGAGGCCCTAACCCAGCCCTTTGCGAGCCCAATGATTTTCCCTTGAGGATAAAACGTCACTTTTGAGGAGGTTGACGGCACCCTAGGGCTAGGCTTGTAGTGGTGGTGGTGGTGTTGCTTGACACTTGGCATTTTGGGTGGAGAGGAGTACCTTCAAGATCATAGCGCTTGAGGAGAAGGCCTTTGGAGGCCCAACGTGTGATATCCAAGCCCAACGTCCTTCTCTTGATGCCAAATCGTTGCCCTAGAAGGGTGACGTCATTTTTATTTTAGGGTTTCTTATGTGCAAAATCAAATTTAAATTTGTAAAGGGGAAAAGTAAGGATTATTGACCCCTTACTTTGTGATTTACCCTAAAGTTAAGTGGACAAACACTCTTTAGAGGATTAGTATAAATAGAAATCATTTCTATTTCATTTTGAACATAGCTCTCCCATTGTGAGAAGACTAGTGGCTGAAATTTGCGCCCTACTTGGACAATTTTGGTATCTCTCTCTTGTGCAAATGATTTTTGGTGATATCTCTTGGTGACTGATTGAGCTAAGGTGGTGCGCACCTCTTGGAGACTTCTTTTCTTGTTTATGAATGGTCATTGCTTGGTGAACTAGGGTTTGATCTTGCATCTCTCTTGGAATTGGTAAGAAAATTCTGCAATTGTTAGTTCTTCCTACTTGTTTCATGATTATTGTTGGTTGAAACCCTAGGAGTATAAATGCATACACCCTTCATTAAGCCTCATTTCATTTGCCAGTTTATAAGTCATTTATTGTAAGGTTGCTAGGAGGAGTAAAAGGGTGTACACCCTCTTAGATTTACCTTAGTTTGATTTGCATACCCTAGGGAGTAAGAGGATTTACACCCCTAGGGATTTTGTTGATCTAACTCATGCTTTTCAAGACTCCATTCACCCAATTTTTAAAGGCACTAATCTGAAGTTTGCATTGGAGAAATAAATTGTTTGCATTGGTAAACGGGATTTAGTGAGATATTAACATTGTTCAAGTTGGAATCTAATCTTGACGCTTTGAGGTTGCTAAAGCCTCTAGGGCGTCTTGTTTTGTTTGGTCTTTTAGAGCTATAACTAAATAAAAGCTACAGCCATTAGGGCTGCAGCAAATTACTCTTTTTTCGATCTATAACTCGCTTTTCAACCGTCAAAATTTGCTAACAAGCTGCCACAATAATCTACTAGTCTCAGCGCACATTTTAGGTGGTTTACTTGTACTTTTGTGAGTTGAAATTTTCTGTTGTAGCAATAGTTTGCTACAGCCATAAGGCTGATAAAATATCTCTGCAATACTTGTTTATAACAGCCTTAATTTGTTGCTAAAGTCTTATGTTTTTATACTTGAGTTATACTAGTGATTGCTAGCTTATCTCTTGTATCACTTACGTGGTTTTTAACATCTTGTTTAGTAGCTTTAACAATCATTTAATTGTTGATATATATCTCTATTGACTGCTGCAAATAGAAACAGCAAGCTTAACTTGCTTGCCCGCTTAACTTTGAGCTTGTCCACTTGTCTTTTCTTGTGTCTCAGGCAGGTACAATCACCTTCTACAAGTACTCAAGTTTCTTGGCAACCATTGACCATTACCGAGACTCACATCCAAACTATCTTCCTGTTGCTGTCCTAATACACACTTGCAAACGTCAGCTAAGTCCAGCTCACTTAGTGTGTCCTTGGAGGCACAATGCCTAGGTTCACAGCCCATGCTGTCACTTTGACCGGAACCTCTTCCGTCTAGGCTCACTCCTAGGGAAGCCAGGGGGGGTAGTCCCCAATTTCTAGATTAGTTTTAGAGTTAAGTTTTAGGAGTTAGTTTTAATTTGTTAAGGCTTGGGGGATTCTAACCTAAGATGCACAAATAGCAATGCAAGATGTAAGGGTTAGTATGTTTAAGAAGACCTTTTCCTAAGGCAACTAAGACTAGTGCCTAAGATTGGGCAAGGGGTCAACTAAAGTTAAAGGGGGTTTCTTTACAAGATATGATTACAATATTACTTACAAAAGAACAACTGAATCAAATATTGAGTACAAGATTTACAAGTAAAGAATACTAAGATTACAACAAACAAGCTAACCACTTTAATGATTTGTGTGCAGGTTACAAGAAAATCAAAGCATCATATTACATTTATGAGATCATCATCAATACATCATCAATTCATCGACAAATAAAAGTTATGATTTTTAAGCACAAGTATTATGAAGATGAAGAAGACCCACTCTTAGTTATTAAACCCACAAAGTATTTAGAGAATTAAGTCCAAGGTTGAATTATTAAGCTTCCTTAAGATTATTAAGTTTTAGTTACTTTTATTAAGCTTTCACCAAAGCCTCCTCTCCCTATTGCCAAATGACTATTGGATGCTCAATAAGTGTTGCCACCCTAGCTTCGCAGGTCAGCCCGAAAGATTGAGTTCTTACAGAAAGGATGCTCTGCGCCACAAGACCTTCCCCGGCCTAATCACCTCCCGTTGCCCCTCAATCCCCGTTTTAGATGGTGAAGATGGTGGTCTAAGGTACCCTAAAGAGTCTATTAAGTTAAGATATGAATTAGGTAGGCTTTTAGGATTGTTTTAGAGTGTTTTAAGGATTTTATGACACTTTTAAGATGTGATTTAGTGACTTGGCCGAAACTCACTTCAACCAGAAAATGTCTTGATTAAGTGTATGAGATTAAGAGCATTAACACATATATGCTATGTAAGAGCAAGTCACTTGATTGCATAATTAGATAGCTTGCAAAGTAAATAAAGAAGCTACAAGGGCAAGAACAACTTGCCAACATAATGAAAAGAGAAACACACTTATCTTATGACTGAGAGCATTAAGATATGAGCATTAAGTGTGAGAAAGAAAAAGATTTAAGTGTTTGCCTACTTATCAACTTATCAATCAGACTACTTCAAACATGTGGCAAATGGCCTTAGAGATCAAGCATGAAAGAAAAGCACCATCTACTTATTGAAGCAACTAAACATTAAGGATTATAGATCTAAGCATGTAAAATAAAGATAAAGTCTTGAAGTAAACTAAGCATGCATGAGATCTAGTTAAGTTGACTATGATGCCCAATAGGCTTAAGCTAGAGATTTATTAAGTGTTAGATCTAGATCTAGAATATTAGGGCATTAATCACTTAGATCATCAACCACATATTAAAAACTCTAACCTTACCTTTTGGGGTATTCCTCTCCCAAATAGGTAGGCAATTATTTAGCTTGCTTAGATTAGAAGAATATTTAGAAAAGAGAGAGAGGCATGCAAACAAGAAAAGGAAGCAAGAAAGAGGCAAACAAAGGGAGGAATCAAACAAGCAAACAAAAGGAAAACTCTAATCCCCACGTCCTAGGGTTTGGGAGATGCCCTTCATCTCACAAACCCCACGTCTTAGCTCAAAAAGGGCAAAAAAATTCAAATAAAGAAAGATCTAAGCTACCCAAGAGCTCACACGTGGGAGGAGGTTGTACCACTCCTTCTCCCACAACTATTAGCCACTACAAGCAAGAAATAAGGAGAAGAAATGACTAAAAATGCTTAAAAATTGAAGAAGGAGGTTGAAAAATAGCTATCAATCCCTTTGGGAGGTCTTTGAGCGTTGTGTGGATGCCTTTGGGTAGCCAAAACCCCTTTCAACCAGATCTGAACCTGCAAAAATGAAAAAGCTATGTTTGTTGGAAATGCTACACACAACAATACAAATGAAGAAAAACTTTTGTTTTTTTAGGGAAAAAAATTTTCTTGAAAATTTTTTGGAAAAAATTATATTATGATGACCATACAACTATATTATGCTAGCTGAAATATGGATTGCAAAGAAATATAAGGAGAAAGAGCAATAGAAGAAGATTGCTTGGAGTCTATGAAAATCTCAAAGGGGGACTCTTCCAAGAGGCATCCCTAATGAAACCCTTGAAGTTCAACCTGCAAAACCTAACACAATAGCATGTATACAATGGATAATATGGAGGGTTAAACTAATAAAGTGAAATACTTGCACTCTATCTAGCTAACCACATATATAGATCTAAGAGACTACTCTTTACAAGATCTACTCAAATAAAATACTTTACCTAAGATCCATTCATACAACCACCATATCAAATTGAAACAAATTTACCTCATGTGTTGTAAGATCCAAAATACTTATAGCTCTTCCCAAAACCCTCCAAAGCTTATTTTATTATTGCATCAAGAAATGGGATCTTGGAGAAATACTTGCTCCAAAACCCGAAGAGAAGAAAAATGAAAATGGATGGAATAGAGAGAGAGAGAGAGAGTGGAAAATCAAGTAGCATAACACTAGCTCAAGATATGGTAAGTGAAAGAGTGAGGGGAGGGTTCCTTTTATACTTGGAGAGGCAAACTCACCCCTCTTCGATCTATGCCAAGTGTCCAACACCAAGAAAAAGAGGAGATCCCTAGGCTAGGGCACACCATCTAGGGTTTAGGAAGTAGATCTAGGGTGTAGATGGTGTGGGAAGTGTTGGGATCACATAAAAGGTAAGTGGGAGGCTCATGGGATCCGTGCCATGGGAGAGGAAGAGGCCCCAATTGAATTAAAATCAATTTTTCCTTGGAGATCCACAAAGGGGGGCGTAACTCTCCTTGGAGGACGCAATTTTTGGGATGAGGATAGGATGGGGGGTGAGGTAAATGAGGGAGAGGGTGTTGGGATGATGGAAGGGTGACGTGGAGGCCCTAGATGAGTTTACCACATGAGAGAGGGGGCCCCAACACACTCAAACATAAGTTATAACGTTCCACCTCTATGAAAAACGTCAATCCCCTTAGGGGGGGTGATTTTTTGGTGATGTGAGGGGGTAAGGGGTTAGAAATAGGTTGGAAAAAGGTTGGGTGGGTAGGTTATGCTTAGGGAGTCTCTCTCTAACCTTTATCCATCATTTTACATCCTTCTAACTCATTATTACAATTTTACATTTTTGCCATGTTTGGACTTTAGCAATTAAAATTGTTGTTTTTGACTGATTGACACTCTGAGTGGACAAACCCATAGCAAAAGTTGTCCAACTGAGCTGAAACTTGGTCCATGGAGGTAGGGGATGTTATTCCATTTCTTTTGAGCACAAATACCCCTATCAAAAGTCCAAGGACCTAGTTTTTACAATTATTGCTCAAAAATAATTAATTAATTAAATAATTAAACGTCCAAACTTAGGGAAATTTAATTAAAAATTAATTAATTAAAAAAAACTATACTAAACTCGATGGAATTCAGCGAAACTTTCTAAGATGTCTTGCATGGTCATTTACAATGATTCCCTATAATAGTTACCAAAAGATAAACCCACTAGAACGCCGTTCACCACTTTGGAGGAATTATTGCAAGTATGAGGAAAAAACTCAAGGGAAATCAATAAGGCTGAAAAGCCCAATTGATAACCTGAGGATAAAAAACCCTCGGTGAAAGGAACTCTCCCAGTGAACCGATCCCAAGGTAACTAACCTAGACATGACTCACGCAGACCTATTACATTATTAATCCACACAGGGGTGCGGAAATTCCAGTTACAAAAAGAAGTGTTGGGGCCAAACAATGCCCTGTAGAACCAAATTTCTTCGACAAATGAGCATCTGATGATGCATCTCTTCATGGCACATGGAGTTGACCACCTGTGTTGGAGAGGCGGTCAACACTTCCATTTAGTAACCTGACCTATAGTGGCATCACATCCATACTTTCTGTCTCATTTCCCCATACGGTGACCCGGGATTCCCCCCTTGTGTTGGATTTATCCTTCACTAAAGCGAAGGGAGGGTTAATCTGAGGTGACAGTGGGTAAACTCTCCCACCATTATCACCATCCCGTGGATTGGATCAAGCTTTTCACAACCTATAGTTTGCGTGATAACGGGTCCAACTAGCATAAAATGTCAAACAAAGCACATCATAAAATGTCTTTAGATCCATCAAGATTAGTTCTATGACCTAACCATCTTTCTTAGGAAAATGTTTTCCGCATTCACCCAATTTCAACTAAAGTTCCTTCACACGGACCAGATAATCTTCAATTCTTTCAAAAGAGAGAAATTAGAGAGATCAACTCTTTCTCAATCTGCATAACATAAATTTCGTCAGTTTTATCAAAAATATTTTTCATCTTATCCAAACAACATTTAGGTAATCAATCCTAATTATATGAAAGCAAATCTCCCTAGAGATGTAGGTTGTTATGACTCCTACAACCTCATAATTATTCATGTCAATGACAAACTTTATTGGTCATCCTTCGGATCTGGAACCACACTTTTTGTAAACTACCACAATGCTTTACTCTTCAGCAAGGTTTCTATATCTTATGCCAAAATTCCATCATTATGGCCATTCAGGACCACAAGTTCTAGCTTGGAATTCATTATCCCAATCGACTAATCTAATCCTAAAGTCAATCTGCAAGTCGAAACCCTAACTCAAACTACCATACAGATCCAACTCGTCAAGAGCATCGACACCCTCCACAAGACTTGTAGACAACAAACTAGATATCAAACTACTAGCTCTGATACCATGTTGGAGAATCAGAGGATTAGGTAAATCAGAGACCCAATATTCCAAGAGAGAGGTGGTGTCTAAAGACACCATTCTAGCACTTAAGCACAACCGAGCATAGCTCAACATAAAAAGAAATGTAAGACACCAAAAGATTTCCATACATAACACGTTCACACTATATTCACCATATCACACACACATATAGATCGACCCATAGGGCCATCTTATAGAGCACCAAGATGTAACCAACTCCCTTCAAGTGAGGAAGATGAGGTCCACATAAATTGGTTAGGGTGCATAACGAATTCATTAATTTTTACCTTGTTTTGTGCACTAGTTAATTGTTTTGTTCTACTTCTAACTGCCATACCAGTTGAGTGCTTAGTCGACCATCCAATCGGTCTCCTACTCAACTCCTCAATTAACCTCCCAGTACACTCTCCACTATCAACTGATTATCATTAGAATAACCAGAGGTGTGATTGACCTGCAAAGCCTGTTGTTCCAACAATGACTCATTGTACTTTAGAGCACCATTGACCTATTTTGGTCAATCATCGATATTAATATAAGTTCATTGCATTTAACAAGCCTTTTCCTTTTACCCCTTAATCTATGTAACAATTTTCAATGCCCTTACTATTCACAAGTTGCTAGGGTCTTGAACCAAATTAAGGGAATATGTCAATAAGTTCTTCTTAGATGGTAAAGCAAGGGTGTTTCATATCACCCATGAAGGTTCAAATCCCACGGAGACACATTTTGAAGAAGAATGAAAAGACCTTAAGAATACCCAAGGAAGCCCTACAAGAGAGACCTTAGCCTCAAAGGCGGCTTAAACTTCTTGAACCCCTAGAGAAAACCTTAAAAAGAAAGAGATGATCCAAGAAAACCCTAATTCCACGATCACGAGAGAACTTGAGTGATACCACTACCCCATAGTTTTTGGATCGGCTATAGAATTGAGCAAGTAAGGTTCACACTTGCTCTAATACTATGTTAAGATTCACAAGTTAAAGCAAGGACACAAATGGAACCAAAACAAACACAAATTCTGCAATAACTCAATCACAAGTGTGCTATAGGAAAAACCTAGTGCACTAGATAAGATAAGATAATTGTATTAATGTCCAACAAATAACCACAAAAGTAGGCCAACGAGACTATTGAGTACAATAGTGTCAATTGAATGTGGAAGCACAAAAGTGGCTCCTATCTAAAGCAAGATGTATAAAGTAAATACTAATCTAAGCTAAGACCTGAAGGCTAGACACTAATAATGGAGAACAGATCTAGAAGAAAGATGTACGAGAGTGGATCCAGAATCCGGAATAATACAAGTAATACAAATAATTCAAGCCTATCCAGGTTTGCTAGAGATAGGCACACACCCCCCCACACACACAAACACAGAATGCTGAGAACAAGTCCACTTCAAAAGAAAAGATACCCAGAACAAGAGGGCACAAGAGTTAGGTTCGCTTAGGAAAATATTAGTTTATTAAGAGAGATCAAGAGGATCACAAGATGATAGAATACAAATGAAAATTGTGATGTATTTACACACAACTCAAGTTGCACGCTACCCCCAAGAGTGGTTAATGAGCCTATGTGTACAAGTTTGACTACGTAGTCCTCAATCACTCCCTAGTATTACAATAAATGATAATAAACGATCAAAAGATCACCACAGCCATGACTACAAATACATTAATGATACATATAAGTGTGTCATAGCCACGTGTGAACATTACACCCATAATTCAAACAGTTGATTCACTGGGAAGTAGATATCTCTCGTATCCTTAGGTTTGTAACAATTCTACATGGTAGGTGTGGTATGTTCCCTAGCTCATTACGCTTTCTCGTCTTTGGAAATTGAGATGTAATGTGACTTCTAAAGGCTCCAAAAAGGATTTTGTAATATGGACTTTCACAGATTATTGGATGACTTTGTGAGTTGTAACCCAGTTTTAGGCTAGGATACTTTTAATTAGCAAAAGCTTATTATCTTTTGACATCGTTGCTCAGTGGCTCTTCTAGCTTGTCTGGAAAGGGGAAGCACTGCGCTGTAAGGGATGGCCTCGAGTACTTTATATTTCACTTGTAATCTTAGACTTGGTTTTTCTGCAAACAAATAAATGCAACTAGCCCATTAAAATACAAAACAAAACAACATTTATCTCAATGATGAGTCATTCAAATATAAACAAAAAACTGCAGATAAAAGACAAAAAAATAAAAGTAGGCTTTTATTGCACTCTCCAGAAAACCAAAGCAGTTCAGCTAATGGTGAAAGTAGGAAAAAAGCGGATACACAATAGATACTTTCAAGGCTTCCAGAAAGGAAGTTTTACTACTTAGAATAAATACCAAGTGTTATGAGGAATCGCCCATAGCCCTTCCGCTGAAATGGTGGAAGAGTCAAAATACATGCCAAATTGTAAGATTCTACGGAATATTTTTCCTGCAAAGTGTAATGGCAATCACCAGAAATTATGGAATATATATAAAAATTCAAAAGAAAGAGCATACTAAATTCAACATCAAAATCCACCAGAAAAAATATGAAACGAAATCCAAATAAGGATTTATGCATTTAATGACTACAAAATAAAACCCGCCTTCAGCTAAGGACATCAAAATCGAAGGGAAAAGTGATTTCAAAATTTCAAAAGTGTATTCGACATATCTAAGGTACCTTGGAAAAGTATCCAACTATTCGATGTCCATAATCATCCAGCTCTGTCAATATGTAAAATAGGAAAGAGTCTACATCATAGTAAAGCGTCTTGTGGTCAAGGAAAAGTTTTGCAAGAAGGCATAGATTCTGCAAAAGCACAGCAAAGCAACTAGGTAAGCCTGATATTCTCCAAGTCTTATCAGTCTTTTGAAAAGAAATAAGAAAACTCATACTGTACAAATTTTCACCACAAAATTCTTAACTCAAAAATAGCCAGCTTATTCTCTGAAAGCCAATGCCCACACAACTATAGTCATCATATGTCAGTACAGGATAGGGTATCATTACGTAAGCACAGAATATAAACCTATAGAACAAAAAACATATGTGCTGAAAGAGGTCTACAACGAAGTGTTTATATTTTCTGCTTTATCCTTTAAGGGGATGAAAAGTTAAAGTTCTATCAGCTTGTGAGCAACAGCTACAAAGAAAACCTTCAGGTCACAGATTCTGAATCAGCCTGTTGCAAAGTACTAGACTTCATTCAAGGTATGCAACTTGTCTTAAGTGTAAGCATTGAGCATCTGAGTACTCAGTACATGGATTGTTCTACATAGCACTTCATTTTACGAAATACCATATACTCAAATATTACATCCATTATCTTGAGTCCACAATTACCATGTATTCTGCAATATTTCTTTCAAAGGAAGAAAAATAAGGGAAATGAGGATGCTTAACATCCACTAATACCACACTTGGTCTTTTGACCTTAAGAAAGGTAAGGAATTACTTGGTTTGCTTTAAAACTTTATTTATGTGCTCGAAAAACTTTATGACAAGCCTTCTTAAATCACCATGGTTTTGACGAGTTAAAAAAATAAGAAGATCGGTATTGTAACAAATATTTTGAAATTGTTATCTAATGTGGGTGTGTTAACCCTTAGATTTTCACCCTTGAAAATCTTGAGGGTTAAGAGCCAGCATGCACTATTTTGGCTGGTATTCTAAGATTCTCCCAAAGTTTAGCACTTGTGGTTAGCAAAGGTTGGTTCCCATCAAAGGCAGGTATATGATCGGTACATGGTCGTTTGGTTCAGAGTTAGAGTTGGCTTGTTTTCCCATGCATTTTGAGAGAGATGTCTACATACAGCAAGTGTTGCTACTTTTTAGGAGACAAGGTTTGAGTGGGTCTCTTGACAATTTGGAGCAGTTCTGAGCATATAGGGAGAGTCCTTGCATGATTCTAGGATCAATAGAATTTTTTCGGGCGACATGCATGAACTTTCTATTTTTAGCAGGTCTTGTTCCAGGCCCCCGATTCAGATTCCGAGCGTGCATTGTTGAACCTTGAGACATTCAAAGTCTTTTGTATCTTTTCCGGGATGATTTGGCACAATTTACTAGTTTTAGCAGGTTGAGCACCAGGGCTCGCATGTCAATTTTGATCGCATATTCAGATCCCTTGCGGAAAAATGAGTTCAATGAGTATGAATTCAAGGCATTCGGACGACTTTCTATTTTTAGCAGTGTCTATTTTTAGACAGTGACATGTGGCGGTGTTCTCCCAATCTTCCTGGATGATTTCGACAATTTCCTAAAATTTAGGCTCGATTCTATTTTTAGAAAGTTCTATATTTAGCAGGTACGGTCATCATCCATGCAGTGCCAAGTAGCACTCTTACAAGTCGACATATGGCAGATCTACAGAGTGATGTGGCATCCACTTAGGCAGGGGGGCACATATTTCCAAGACTTGAGCATAAATAAATAATTAATTGAGAAAAGGGAGTCGCATAACTGGGCCTAAATTTAGCGGCATATTCCTCTGTATAAGCACCCCTCCACTTTCCATGCATCAAATCCTTAAAATTCGCCTTCAGTTGAGTTTAAACCGTATTTTCCTAAAAATTAGAAAATTCCCTAAAAAATAGGGCGAATTTCCTCTTATAGCCATAACTCACTCATGATTTTGTCAAATTTAGCAAAAGGACATGCATTAGAAAGCTAAATTTGGCCTCCATGCATTTCTTTCACTCCATAAAGCCAATTCACATCCATTACTCCTCCCTTCCTTCCTGAAGTGCACCTTCCTAAGTTTTAGAGCACATTCTCCTCTCTTGTACACATGTAACCTTCATGCAAACTCTCACATATACTCACTCATCTCACACTCCTCACATATATCTCTTCCTCATGCGCTTAGCCTCCATTTTTAACCACCCATGCGTCCTCTTCCTCTCCCTTGGGATATGCGCCCTCATTGTGCTATATATTGGATGCTTGACATTGGTTATTGGCTAGTTCTTTGCAACAGCAGCATACTATCTCTCTCATTCTCCTCTCTCTCTTTCTTTGGTCTAGTGGCTCTTTTCTGAGCAAAGTGGTCCTTGTACCGGTTGTAGGCTTTCCAATTGTGGCACAATCAACTCTCTTGTAAGCTTGATCAATAAAGAAGTGTGTGTTTGTTTTCAAACCTCTTTTCTTGGCAGTACTATGGTAAATTTGTGATCTGATTTGTCATTTTCTGAATTGTTTATTATGATTATTTCCATCCTTTGAATGGTTTTTCTTCTCTATTTCTAGTGTATTATCATTGTGCTAACCCTGCAGGTTACCTCCAAGCGAAGGTAATCATTTTTCCTCATCATTTTGGGCCTCTTTTACACACTGTCCAAGACGAACAACTTACTGATTTTTGTTTTTAAACGCAAAAAATCAGACTTTAGATCAGCAGCAAGGCACTTTAGCGTGCCTAGGGACTCCCCCCATAGGCTAGCAAGCACTAGCCCAAATGGAGAGGAGTTTGGTCAGTGACAAGTGTTGGGTATGTGTTATATTCTTTGCATGTGTGTGTGTGGGTGCGTCAGATTCGACAACTGCATATGACGATCCCTCTAGTAGTGCTCTTTGTGTCATGTGCGTCGGGCGCTTTCCTAGGGGGGTCCCAGGGGGGGGCAGGTATGCCCCCCCTGGTTACGCGCAGCGTTCGGAGCAGCGCCCTGAAATTTGTTTTTGAGCGGTTTTTGCTATTTTTAGTGAATTTTGCTATTTTTAGCGGTTTTCTAAATTAATCCAGGATTAAGGGATTAGGGTTTTCGTATCTACGGAATACATAAAAACATTGTATATATTGTATGGTGAATGGTGAAATTCGATATAATGAATATAAGAAAGGTTTTCTCGATTGAGGGTTTCCGATATAAAATCTCTGTGTACTCTNGTGAATGGTGAAATTCGATATAATGAATATAAGAAAGGTTTTCTCGGTTGAGGGTTTCCGATATAAAATCTCTGTGTACTCTGTGTATGAGCCATTAATTAAATTTTGTTTTGCTTAAGAATCTATATGCATTGCTTTACTTCACAGGTTTAAAACTTACAACAAGTTGGGGCCCTACTCCTTTAATTAGCTAAATTTTTACCATTGTTTTTACATTGTGCTCAGAATTGGAGGGTAAAAATTTGTGCTAACAGGGTGTACACAGGACATTGTCAAAGAAAGTGTTTTTCATCTTCAACCTTCTTAGTGTCACAAAGATGACAAATTCTTTCGACACACGATGTTTTAGGAATTGTCCAACACCCTGTTTCACCATGGAGCTCGTGAGAGTTTGTTCTTATTTTAGCAATGTTGACATTCTTATTTATGCTAATCAAAACAGGGATATACATTTTATCTTCTAGATTAGGGTTGATCAAATCCTTATAGTATCTTAATTTTTTTTATTCTCTAATTCTTTATCACACCACAATTTCTCCTTAAATTTAGATGTAATAACATTTTTAACATTATCATTGTTCTCCAGCAAAACCTCTTACTTTATTTCCCAATGATTTAGCCAAGACTTGGCATATTTATGCCAACCACACTTGAGCCATAGGTGGTTTTGACTGAAGTTTGAAGCAATCTTAGGATGCCTCTTGTCTTCCATGTTGTTTATCTTGTTCTTCTACATTAGGTACCTAGTCATAGACGTGCTCTCAATGGGGGAAGACTCGCTTCTATGAGGAGGATAGGATAGGATGTACTGCCTTTGATTTTGAAATTATAAGTTATAAAACACTTTAGAATTTGTTTTATCTTTCCCCACAATTCTCTAGAGATGTTGCAGCCCAAACTTCAACACCATATAAGATAACAGGAGTGATGAGAGTCTCAAAGAGGAGATTCTTTTTAACCCATAGCCAAAGGACTGTGGATTCACAATTGTTTTCGAGTCCATAATAAGCTTTCCACCATCCATTTATCCTTTTATTAATGCTATAGTTCTAATTAAGCTTGTGATAAAGATCAATCCCAATATATTTGTATGAAGCCACTTCCTCCATGTTGTTGTTGTCATACACAACATTAGTGTAACCAGTGTTACCGGAAGCTCCCCCCCCCGTCGCTCCACCCTCAGAACCCCGCTCCGAGCAAATCCTCCATGGAAGCTTCTTCGGAAGCCCGCTTCCGCAATCCAAAAGCTCACTTCCGGATTTCAAAAGCTCGCTCCGGGGTGCAAAATGGGCGCTTCCTAATGAATCTTGTTGGCCTATTGCTCTATTCTTCTATTTCTATAACAACATTTGTGGAACTTTACCTTGGCTTTGATTCTATGACTTAAATCTCGTAATCGAACACTGTGGACTGTGCTAAAAATCTGTACTAAATGCTATTATAGAGTTGCTCTCATGGTATGTTATAGAGTTTCTCTCTATGGATCTTACACTGGCTATGTTTCTATGACTTCAGACTAAGCATTTAGGAAACTACCTGAGCCTAGGGGGAAACCCTAAAGTCAATTAAGCTAAGTCATTATAGATTAGAGTGGAAGTGTGAATTACCTTAAATTGATTAGCACAATTAACCCAAGAAACCAATCCTGTATTTCAAAGATGTTGCAAAAAAATGTGACTTGGAGAGTTACAAAATGGCTTAGTGACAGGAAGCTCCATGGGGCGCTTCATTACTTTACATGTCAGTCTATAAATGATAGATTCATAGCATTTAGCAACTAGACTCTAGAGTCTAGCACAGTTTAAACTTTATTGTTTTGGACCTTTCAATCTTCATAATTTAGTGTAGATGGCCTATTTTGTAATCATCACTATTTGGTCATGATTCATGTTATTGTTGACAGTTGCTAAATGATCGATTTCATTCCATAACTTAATGGTCTACTTTCTATTATATGGCTTAAAAATTTGTATGTTGGTTTGTAAGTTTGTAATTGCTAGATTCTAGATGGTTGATGCTCGAATGATTAATCATTGATGTACTACTACTTACT